>CM040464.1:25384402-25429375 GCA_022758105.1 Pangasianodon gigas | reverse complement strand
GCTAACCTGCTGTATAGTGAATGGGCGGGGCTAACCTGCTGTATAGTGAATGGGCGGGGCTAACCTGCTGTATAGTGAATGGGCGAGTTCCTTTAAATGAGTTTTGAAGAAACAAGAAATCTAAAATGGGCTGTTTTTGCAACTTAGTTTCCATAAATAGACCTTATGGACTGGGTAGGCAAGGAGTACATTTTGAAACTTTAACAATGTTTACAAACTATATTAAGCTCTTTTATTTTAGAAAACCAAAGAACATTTGGGATTCCAAGATAAGGGCTCTTTAAGTCATTCCCCTTCACAGTGGTGTAGCATGGGAATTAAGGCCAAAGTAAAGTTCTGGACAGTCAATGAGGTATAAACACTCACATATACACATGCTTTTTTACTCAACATTGTGCAGCTCCTTCAAAGCACCTAACAAAGTCTCACAGGGTTTTGTGCCAAATGTTTTCTTTCCTCATCTGCGTTTAATAAGCACTATGATGACTGTAAGCATTATTAAAATGATAAAGCCACTCAGAGCTGCTCAGGTGTGCAGCATGAGAAGCCCTTTTGCTCGAGAGGAAGTGAAAAGTTCAGGATAAGAACACAGCACCTCTCAGGTTCTCATTGCAAAACGCAGTAAGGCACTGGGTTCTTCAGCACCAAAACGAGGGGAAGAAAATGTAGAGAATGAGGGTGTTCAACAGTGAATGAGTGCAAGGCAGGCCTGCTAGACACATCTCACTTTTCAAAAAAGGAAAAACTCCATGCTGGTGAGGTACCATTACTAAACTATTACAGAACAGGAAATTAAAGTACACAAATTCATGTAACCTCCTCCTCCGGAAAGTCTCCCAGAACGCACCAATCCTTTGTCTTTAAGTTATAAAATGATGGCCAGCATCAGAATAAGCTTTCGTGAGCCACCGTCATGTGTGTCCAGACATTCACAGTAGCGAAGAGCACAAAATCATTCATAGCACCATTTTGTCAACAGAACGCAGTATGAGAGAAGAGATAGAGAGGTTTAGAGTTTTGATGTTTCTCAAAAAAACTTCAGGTCAGGGATACACAAAACTAGGATATGAAGATATTTAGCAAAGCTTTAAGACTTATTATTATTATTAGACATTATAGGTGGACTATAGTGAGGTAAGGATTCTGAAAAATCTGTCTGATGACATGTGCTATTCTTTAATACATCCATCACAGCAGGTGGTTTGCAGATGAATTATAAGTAGTGCAGTTTCTGTCTTCTTCTTCTTCCTCCTCCTCCTCCTCTTCTTCTTCTACTTCTTAAGCTCATGAAGCCTGTTCACTTTTTGCCTCCATGAATTACATTATGGGTATTGGATAATTTTGTTGTTTTTTATTTTAAATTGTCATCTAATTTTGTAACTTGATATACAGCAAGTTGACTTGTGAGTAGTGCAGTTATTTTTAATTTTCTTTCCTTTTTTAATTTTCTTAATTAGTAATTTTCTTTCCTTTAAATAAAGTTCCCGCGTAGGATAAAAATAAAAGCAGCAGCTCGATCAGTGCTGCCTGGGCATGAGGAAACATTCACAGGAAGTTTGTAAGTAAAAGTATAAAATGAAGCATCAGAGTGTTGATTCCAGTGATGAATCAAGGATGTCGTCATGGTGACCATTACTGTTGGAGTCACTGTCGTAACTCTGAGTGCTGGAGCAGTTCGCTGCCTCCTTCAGACGCATCAGCATGTTCATCTGAGAGGGGGAGAGAAATACACAATGTTTATACCTGTCTGTCTGCATCTGTGTGTCTATGTCAACGTGTGTGTGTGTGTGTGTCTTTCTTACCAGTGGATCAGCATCACTGTCGCTCTGGGTGTTCTGTTTGATAGCGCCCTCTTTAGAGGTGGAACCTCCATCCAAACCCACATCCTCTGGGCGGAGTTTTAGCAGAGCAGGCCAATCAGGATGCTGGGAGCTTGATCGCCATGGAAAAGTGTCCAACACCCAACGAGCAGGATCATCCCATGCAGCTCTGCGTCCGTATAGCTGGAGGGGGAAGAGACGCAAACACACTCGGTTTACTCATCCTGTTAGAAACACTGCAACACTGGCCATGAGTGCTTATAATTTGTTGGTTTGATGGTGCTGTGTTATGATACTACAGCTAAAGATAGTGAGCCAGTGTGTGTGTGTGAAAGAGACAGAGAGAGTGATCAAATGGTAGATTTGTTCACAGTGACTCAGGGCATCTTCTCATGCTGCAATGAAATGAGTTCTTGTTTAAACATATTCCAGTACTTCTCCTCAGAAAAACATGGATGCCCAGAGCAAGGTCATATTTGTATGGCTAGTCTCTGAATTTGATAAACATGTAAAGAAGATCTACATTAATTATTTATGCACAATTAAAGCAAAGACATACGACATATACATATACGTTGACAAAGTAAGTCAACTGTCTTATTCATCTTTGCTCCAAAAAATCTGTCACAACGGTCTTATTGTGTTAGTAAATTTGGGCTGAAATCAACAGTATTAGGTTACAAATCTAAACTTACAAAGTTTCCACCTTTTCACAATACAAACGGGAAATACAAAGTAAAATCAAGTCCTTTCACTGTTCACTGTTGACTTTGTGGACCGCCACATTGTTGAGACATCAGGTGTGTTTATGTCACAGAACTCGGGCATGGAGGATGTTTTTTCATTAACATATGACTCTCTGATGGATTGACTTATAGTGACACCTGCAGAATTACCTGCAAACCCTCTCTGACAGCTTCCAGCATGTATGGAATGATGCTGTAATTCCACAGATCTGTAAACCAAATGCGTGATCCGTCCACGTCCATCGGACACGAGAGGAACAGACGCGGTCCTGCAGCAAACACATACACACACACACACATACAAATATTTATAACAGTTCTGCTAAGAAGAATTTTGTCTACAGATTACACTGAAGTCTTTCTCACCGATAGTGACGTCCGAGGAGCTGTGAGCCTCCAGGAAGCAGTTGAGATGATGCCAAACACGAGGAATCCACTCAATGATCTTCACCAGCTCTGGATTACGTGTTCGGTTGCTGATTTCTATTTCAATAAGCTTCCTCCTCAGAAAACGGCCCAGAAAGCCCTTCACTGGCTCTGTGTGATTCGCACACAAAACCCACCTGTGGCACATTGGAGTAGTTTAGCATTAGAGTTTTGTTGAGACTCTCAGCAGAAGGAGCCAATTATCTAACCCTGTGTTCACTTTGCACCTTGTGTGCCAGTGGGAGTTCCTATCTTTAGTTTCTTGCTGACTGCCATGGTGCCACTTTTATCAGCACACAAATGACACAAACCACTAACTAAAGAACATACACAAAACCCATTTGTGTACAAAAGCCATTTGTCTATTAATGTCAGAAGGACCCTAAAATATTTTGCTCTTCACAGTAGAATGGTGAAAACACTGGAGCTGTTCTGGTTTTGGCTGAGTTAAACCCAACAACTAACGCCATCTGGATCAGGAACTGCGAGCAACGAATATGTGGAACTACAAACATGGACATAATAGAACATTCTGTTTCAGAGTCAGAAGAAAAATATACACTATCATCCCTCTATCTCAGTAGCCAAAGTGCTTGTTTGCTGTCATTGCAAACCCATGATACTATACTAACAGAGCAGGCCAGGGCCACAAGAATGACCAAGGACACAAGAATGACCAAGAAATTAAATGCAATTGTACAACAATAATAATAATAAGAAGAAGAAAAAGAAGTACAAACAATATAATTAAACAAAATACATAAGGATAAATAAAGATATGGAATATGCACATAAAGATATGGAATATGCACATATTTAATTTATAATATTAACAAAATAAAACTCATATTAATATGACCTGGGCATTAAACTGTGACAATGCCACCTAATGGTCATTCACATTTATGGCATTTAGCAGATGCTCTTATCCAGACAGACTTACAGAAGTGCTTTTGAGTCTCTTATCAAAAACATATCCTCACTCTAGTTCACTAGGTCATGGACTAAGATCATGTTAATACAGCATGATCATTAAGATTCAACTTTATTGTCATTGTGCAAAGTACTCTGAAATGCCAATGAAATGAAGTTTTTGCATATCTCAGCTTGTTAAGAAGCTGAGGTCAGAGTGCAGGGTCAGCCATGATACAGCACCCCTGGAGCAGATGTGGGTAAGGGCCTTGCTCAAGGGCCCAACAGCAGCAGCTTGATAGTGCTGGGGCTTGAACCCCTGACCTTCTGATCAGTAACCCAGAGCCTTAACCGTTCAGCCATCATGATCATAAGACACAGTGTGGGTTTTGATCAGGTCTGTTGAACATTCTGACTAGGAGCAACAAGATGCAACATGAGATCAATTACACACAATATGTTGGTGATACTGGAACACTATACTCCCTATGTGATCTCTTTATCCACAACATTTTTATATTCTGGGAGCTGATATACTGTACAGTATAACAAATATATCCTCACATCCTGATATACAGTATATATCAGATATGTATAATCACACTGGTTTGTTACCTGAAGTTATGATGAAGCTGCAAATTCGGAGATGAAGATGTCGTCTGACTCATTGTGCCGATGATGTATGGGCTGGAGAACAGACACAAAAGCTAATTAACAATTAAATATTCAAAACAAATAAACAGAAACTATTCTTCAGTACTGAAATAAACTTCTCATTAAACCAGACCTTTTATTTATTCATTTTTTCATCTTTATGTTATATTTCTTCCTGTGATTGTTTCCTCTCTCTCTTTTATCTGTTTAACTCTGCACTGGAGTTCAGGAATGTTAGGGATGTAACCAAATATGAATACAATATTCAGATTGAACAGATTGTGTGTTCTGAACAAATATAAATACAGATATAAATAGTAGGTGCAGAATTCAGGTCTTTTTTTTTTTAAGAACGCCAGCAAGAAACATTCACAGGGCATCTGGTTGAGACTCGAGGCGTGCATCGGGACTGGAACCCCGCGGGATGCAAGACAAAAGATGGGAGTTTTCTATTTTCATACTTCAAACTTGCTAAGGGTGTGAGGATGAAGCTCGGAAGACAAAGGCAACATTCATTAACAAATAGGAGACACACGATTCTTTTTTTCTATCCTCAGAGGTTTGCTCCAGTAACCTGACCTAAATATTTAAATTCTTTTTATTTATAGTGTTGAATAACAAATAACCAGAATAATGCTTCAGTCAGATGCAAAGGGTGGAAGGATAAATCTGGAGACAGGATCTTCACAGCAGATTAATTTTATTTGCAGAAAGTTCTTCAGATGGAAAAATACGGGAATGTAGTCAGAGTTCTGTTTCGGTCTTGTCATGCAACTTGTCTCCCTTCCTGTTTAATTAAATGCGTGAAAGCCTACCCAATATGTAACAAGTTTTAGGTCATTTACGCGATAACATGTTCAGAGAGGCTTAGCTCATTGTATGATAAAAGGGTCCTTACGTACATTCTATCCACTTTTTCGCCACATTATGGCGAGACGTATCAGGTCAGAACACCCTGGTTCAGAGTACATTCACAAATAATAAGAATCAGCATAAAGAGAATGAAACAGATTTTAAGCATAAGTAAAGGAAAATCAAATAATTCCACAATAGAGCCGCTGCTCCTCAGCTCACGCAGAGCACATGCTTTGTGCTGAGCATATCTCTGCTGGGGTCTCCAAAAATAATCATTGAATTGTTTTTAAATAACACATGAGAAATGATATCTCCTGGGGATCACCCAGGAGGAGCTGGAATCTGTGGCTGTGGATAGAGACGTCTGGGCTGACTTTTTCAGCCTGTTGTCAGTGCGACCCCCACCAGGAAAAGTGGAAGGAAAATGAATGAACGAATGAATGAATACAAAAATAAATACATAAATAAATGAAATGTTAAGATTATGCTTTATAAAGATATGGCAACACTGACATGTTTGTGGACTAAATTTTCTGCTACTATGACAAATGAGTAACAGATCATTATTTAATATAATATTACAATTATACATTAAATCTACTACACATGCGTCATTATCAATGTGTGTGTGTGTCTGTCTGTCTTACCAGTGCTGACGTGTTTGGGTAAGCAGGCCATTGAATATCTCCCCTAGTGAGCTGATGTGATGCAAGTTGTCCAGTATGATAACTGAAGGAGCTTCGCGTTGATCCACACTGCACTGTTCCACTACAGCCAACAAATACTGTCGCAGCTCCTACACAGAGCGAGAGAGACAGGGAGAGAGGGATATAGAAAGAGAGACAGGGGAGAGAGAGGGATACGGACAGAGAAATGGGGAGAGGGATATAAACAGAGAGATAGGGAGAGAGAGGGATACAGACAGAGAGACAAGGGGAGAGAGGGATATAGAGAGAGATAGGGAGAGAGAGGGATAGAGAGAGAGACAGGGGAGAGAGATGTAAACAGAGACAGGGGAGACAGATGGATATAGACAGAGAGACAGAAGGAGAAAATGAAATTCACACTGAAGTTGACAGAAGTTCGCAGTGCAGTTATACAGATTCACTTAACAAACTGACCATTGTCAAACAGAAATCTTATGTGGCCTGTTCAGTTGTGTGTGATCTAACCTTGCTAGACTTGTGGTCCACGTTGAAGGTGGTGATGGCAGTGTGTGTGTCAGTGCGTCCCTCCAGCAGTGTCAGGTGTTCGGCGAGACGCTGGGCCAGGTATGTTTTCCCCGTGCCGCTTGGACCTGCAGGACAGTTAGCCAGAAGAGTTACAGTTACACTGGGTGCATAACACACCCTTGTTGAATACTGTCATGGTCAAGCCCAGGACTATAAAATAGCCTTTCATCACATTTAGTACTGTTTGTCTTTCCTTTGTATAACTGAATACTATAGTGATCAAAAGTACACTACGGAAGGACGGGTTCCATTTTCAGTCCTGTTCCTTTCCTCATGTTGTCTTTGGGGAGGTAAACAATTTGAAATGGTTGTTTGCTGTGTTATGTGGCCATATTTAAAGTTGTCTAAAAGATGCCAGCAATGTAACAATAAACTATACATGCGGGTAACAGCTCGCTCACTTTCACTGGAACTCTCCCTAACTAGCACTTCCATGTAACCTAATGAGACTTATTTGGCTCAAATTTGATCAAATTTTGGAAAAAACAATTGCTCAGTTATTATATAAAATAATATAATGAGAAGCTTTATTTGTGATTGTCTCAGTGTGAATGTCCTGCAGCACACAGACCTCGCAGAGCTCTCCACTGAAATGAACAGGATGGAGCTTGGCAGACTTACACATGGTAATGTACTGTTATACAATCAGCACAGTCTGATACATGACTGGATAGAGATTGTACTTAATAATAATAATAATCACGAAAGTACTGTATATTAGAGTATAGTATAGTATAATAGAATATAGTATAGAATAGTATAGTACAATAATAATAATAATAATAATAATAATAATGATATGCAACACACCGGACAGAATGAGACGGCGATGTTCGTGCAGCAGTGACACGTAGCGCTGCAACACAGGCTTCGGGATTAACATCTCAAACACAAGTGAGTCAGCTGACTGGGAGCTCACACCTGTATAGACACACACACACACACACACACACACAATTGCCTTAGACAAGTTTTTGAAATATCAGTAGAACATACATCTCCTAAGAGTTTGTTTTTAGGTGTGTGTGTGTGGGAATATGTATGTTTTTGTGTACCTTTAAGTGAAATGTTTATTGTGTTGTTTTCCCCCACTAAGTATCCGCAGGGAAGCAGTTCTGGTGTTTCTGCTCTACCGGGCCTGATCACGTCCCCAATACGATACGCCTCCACGCTGTCAGAGCTCAGTCCCAGCTGACTGACTGGATCTACATGCCTGATGTATTCCTACACAAAAAAACACAAATAAATGACTAAAGGACTGATCTGCACTCACATTTCAGTGTTGGCTATGTTAGAATTTTTTTAAAAGGAACATTGCATGACTGTCATTAAAAAAAACATTTCGTAATAAAATCAATCTAGAGATCTTCAGTAATTGCATTATTAATTCTGCAAATTTTAAAGTCTAGCATAGGGTTGGAATAATGTCATTGTGATGTTGGTGTCTGTGACGCAGAGCCAGGGTGTTTGTGATTTTTTTAAAAATTTTGGATGAGCCGTCAGCGTTGAGGGCAGTGCTACAGCTGCGAGTAATGGGCCATATTCAGAGTTGACTTACATGCACATTATGAGGATTTAATAATGAACATGACAAAAAAATTGTTGTTTTGTCATTCCGCATTTTCTATCTCTTGGTTTTTTTCATGTTAAAAGTCCTTGTCTTTAAAGGTGATAATCTGAACACAGCTTAAAATCTAGAAAAGCTCTGAACAAGAAACATCTGGCATGAACTGCAGATAGGTAATTGTAATAATATGAAAGATCTAACCCAAAATTAAGCACCTATGTAAGCCAAGCCTGAATATGTAAATATTGATGCAACTTTTTAACTTAATTTACCAGCCAAGCATTAGTATGAGGTTAGCACAATATGAAAGATAAGAATGATCATGCAATGTAAGCTTTACTTTAAATAGGCGTTTCACTACTCCATCCAAAACGTCCCATTTGGTTTTCCCACTAACTCCAATACAGCCGATCAGGAAGTCCCGTGGTCTGCAATCCTAAAACACACAAAATGTCATCATACATACAGAAAAGAAATTTCACTTTTCTGACACAGTGGCTCTGTCTCAAATCGCCCACTATGCACTGTACTCTACACTATATACTTTACTATTTAGTACTTTTTACCTTAACTTTGTGCACTAAATGGAATTCCATACAGATCCATACAGATCACTGCATGGTACATGTCACTGAGTGTTTATGCTTTAGAAATATTGCACTTTCAGGCAGTTTCCTGATATGTCCAGGCTTCTAGCTCCTAACTGTGTTCTAGCATCCTGGTTCTCATAGATCAGGGTTATAACGACTGAAAGTGCAGATCTGGACGCTATGCTAGTGTCATTGGTCACACAGTGGCCTGCATAGCTTTCATACATCTGGAAGATTAAAAGTTCTGTATATTAGTGAGCAAGTCAGAGCCTAATAATACCTCATCAGTAGCAGAATACTGTCCTGACCGCTGCTTCTGACTTTGCATAACAAGTTAATCAGTGAAGATGAACTGAAGGCTATAATAATGTGTATTTTGAGAAAACAGGCTATTTAACCAATTATGCCACAACAACAGAGTTGACTGTGTTCATTTTTGATAATAAATTTAAGGGCGAACCTCTTTCCTGGGAGCATCCTCCCCCTGTAAACTGACTATGATCTTTACATGTTGGCCATCTTTACGGAAACTGCCATCTCCTCCAGAATCATCCAGCAGTATATCTGCAGTGGGAGAGGAATTTTTTTTAATATAACACATACACTCACATCAAAAATGCAATATTAGAACATGCTGCCTTCCCACTTTTGTCTAGAAATATCATTTGACTTTCATTTTTTTAATAACAGATGAAGTAGAAACAGTGCTTGGTCATGGATCTTACCAAAGCTTGTGGACTCATGGGGGTTTTGTTGTGAGAGTTCGGTTGATGGAGTTGTGATGGAACATGGGGTGATGAACGTTCGGCCACCGTTTGCCTGATTCTCCATCTTTAAACGGTCATTTTCTGCTTTCAGCTTCTCAATCTCAGCCTATACAAACACACACACACACACAAGCCATTTGTTATCTTCTAGTATTTGTTTGACTAAACTTTATATTAAAAATTTCTCAGTGTTGCCTGCAGTATGGGTAATACACACAAAGTGAGTGACAATAACACTATACTGGTGTATACTCAACTCAAACATGAAATAACCATTAATATTTTTGTTAGAATGGATTTTGTTTGTTCTAGTGTTTGGGATAGAGTCTTAAAAAATGGCTGATGTTATACTAAGAACGCTAATGACTGATAAATTCTAGCATTTGGGACAAATCCAGAGTAGAAATCATGTGGTTTTTGGTTTTTTATTTATTTTGTTTTACCTGCATCCGATTCATGGCCTCTCGTAATTGGTCAAGTTGGTGGGCGGAGCTAAGTGCCTCTAACCGGATGTCCGTCAACTTCATTTCTTTCTCTCTCAACTCACTCCGTAGCTGCATTACAGTTTCCGCCTCTCCATCTAAACCCTCTGGCAACCTGTGGATTAATAATAAACAGAGAAACATAAATAGCTACAGCATTGTATGGGCACAAAAATGATTAATCATTAGTGCAATCTGCTGGAGAAAAAAAGTTTTGCCCCCCCACTCCCCCCACCGACACACATGCACACACACACATACATAAACACACAGACATACAGTGAGTTGGAGTTCCTGAGCATGGGTGTGGAGCTGCTGGATCCATTATGAGGGAGTTTAGGAGATGAAGGGAGTGAGTCGTTCATTTCCTCGATGTCTGAATGGGACGAGGCAGATTTAGGTGACTTCTTTTTGGTGAATGCCTGTTTAAAGGAGCTACGCAACTGAAAAACAGAGACAAGAGACAAGAAAGAGTGAGCTGGGAAGTGTTAGAAATGATAAGCAGTAAAGCATTACGTAGAGTGCAGCAGGGGGAAAACAAGAGTGGAGAAAAAGACAAAATAAAGAAACACAAGGAAGGATAGTGTAGAAAGAGAGCAAAACTACAGTCTCATTTATTACTGGAGTAACATGCACTGGTCGTGTTTGGCTTGGTTTTCATAGAATTTGTTATACAATAAATAAGGTACAAATAATAAAATATGACTGGTGTAATGTTGTGCTGTTACTTTAAGAATACTCAATAGCATAAGAAGACATCCCAACATGCAAATAAATAAATAAAAAGGTTCATCTCCAGAGCCGCACTGTCACTCTTGGTTCGACTGATTACTGTCCGCTTCTACATCAGAGCTGAAATAATCGTTCATTACTTGTTCTGCTGGCTAAATTTCCCATATTTATTAACTTTTTTTCCCATATTTATTAACGCTGCCATCTCTTCAGTGTAACAGACAGCACATGTGCACTGCGGACAGTCTGACAACTGGCATTTATACCGTGTACTAGCTGAATCCAGCTGAAACCAACAGCTTGATCAACGCATGGCATTCATTGCATGCGGAAAGCAATTAAATCAGATTCAGGCAGACGGACCGTTTTTACAGCCACAGTTGTTAACTGGCTCCTTTTCTACCTAATATAGTTTTTGCAGAACACCTAGGCAAGTTAATAAAACTTTTCTATATCGGTTTGGGGAAATGTGTTTGTTTTCTTCAAATAGAGGTGTCAAATTATGAAAAGCCTCAGAATTTAGTAGTGGGAGGTTCACTAGTCCTGTGCTCAGGACAGCCAGATTAAATGTGTTGGTTTATTAGACTGCTGATATAATGTTTTCCTCCAGTCCAATAAAAAGAAAGAAAACAATACTAGTCAGATGAATTAATCAGGAGCATGCAGGGATTTGGAAATTTTTGAAATTATATAACTCTAGTGCAACAAGCAATCACACACACACAGGTTGTTTGCCTTCACTGCATGTTTAGAGGCAAAAAAATCTGAGAATCTGAGCTGCGTGTGTGACTTGACTACTTAACTAAACTTATTTAGTTATAAAACTGTAATATTGGCAATATTGGAAATATTTTGAGTCATGAATCTGCTTATATTCGCTTAATAAGAATTCGCTTAATAACAATAATTTTTCACTGGCACTGTTTATTTATTTCACTTGTCCTCCAATTTGCTACCTGATTGGTCAAGAGTTCAAAAAAACACTTGACATCACTCTGCACTTTTCTAAAATGCTGAACTTTTTAAAATAAATTTGGAAGCATGTCACTGTGGCCATAAAAACACTTTGCGAGTGCCTTCCATTGAATTACATGTAAAACTTCCCAACTGTGAAAGACAGAAAAAAATGGGGAAAGCATCAGCAAGAGAGAAAGCAGAGAGCGAGGGTGCTGAAGCTAACAGGGTAATGGTTAGCATACCGCAAAATCATGTTAGCTAAGCTTATTAATGCTAACACACTTCCTCTTACCTCAGACACCTGCCATATGAAGCGACGAGGAAACAGAAAGACACAGAAAGCAGACTTAGCGCTGGTGTGTGGGGGTGTGCATGTGTGTTTGTGTGTGTGTTTGTGCACATGCAGTTTCACACACCCAGTTTTTCTTTTTCTTCTTGCCACTGTTGTCTGTATTCTCCATGCTGGAGTGGCTGGTGATGCTGGACACACTGTCTGATGAGTGCTGTCTGCGCATACACATCTCTGCCTGAACTGAGACTGAGCCCACAGAACCTTTACACACATACACACACACACACACACACAATACAAACACATTAACAAACACTAGCATAACTGTTTCCACAGTGGATATTCTTCACATGTTCACATTACATGCACAATTCCAATTTGTAGCTCAGATCCGATCTGTCTAACTTAACAGGTTATAACTACAAGTGACTCATATCGCACTTTAATGTAATGTGTAATCGCTCTTTAACCTGTCCCTGAAATAGGCCCTGCATGACACATGTAATTTATGCTAAAATCCTATCTTATTCATTCAGCATAAATATAACCTCACATTATTCTTGCTAACTCGTACTAAGATCTAGCTAATTGACAAGTATACGTAGGTAATATTGAAATGTATGATTATGGGAACATGGCTGTGTGACGATATTACAGTCGTTTAAGCTCTGTCTCACCTGTGCGTTCAGGTTTACAGGTGAGCTCTGGAGTGTTAATGACACCATTAATGGCAGCTTGAGCCACAGCGTTCTGCTTCTTTAGCAACTCAATGGTCTTTCTCAACTCATTCAGCTCAGAGTCCTACACACACACACACACACACACACACACACAAGCAAGGTTTATACAGCTACAACACTGGACATTGTACAAAAACTGAAAAATCCTGAAACAAAACAGGACATAAAATAACTTTATTAAACTTCTGAGCCAACTTTCTGGAAGCTTTCTCTCTTCTTTCTCATGTGACTCAGAAAGCAAGCTAACTATATTTCAAAACCACAATGTGTTTCCCAAATCAAGAAACTCTTAATTACAGTTGTCAACAATAGCCATCGAATACTTTACTTCAGTTTTACTGAATTTACTGATTTATTTCAGTTTTTTGGGTTTGTTACATTCCAGAAAAATCTGAAAAGTTCACTATCATATTCTTCTATAAAACAAAGGGAAACACTTGCAGTGCTGCTGAGAGCCTAAATGGAATCCTGTAGATGGTATGATTTTACGGGGAGATTTTTTAGGAATGATGGAAAACAACCACAACAAAGTGTACAGGTTAATATTTTTAAAATGAATTAAATGGTTATTTTGTGGAGAGCCAGCAGAAATATGCAGCTCTCGGCATAGCGCCCGGTCTAAGTGAGCTATGTGGAGCAGCAGCTCAATAAATGAAAGCATATTTCTTTTGTTTGTACAGAAATATGGTAGAAATATGGTTTTATTTTAGAGCTCAGTAAGGCAGGCTTAGTGGTTCAACAAACCACTGGTGAAAAAAATAAAATAGTGCGCCTCCTATTCGTATCATGGCTTTTTCTTTTTTTAAAATATGTTTTTATTTAATTTTAGCATTAAGTAAATATTTGCATCATGCTAATGAACTTGGAAATTTTTTTGTGAGCAGGGTTGCCAGGTTTCACATGTAATATCCACAAATCAGAAATGTGTGTGCATTTACCTTCTGCTCTGCTGTCATAGTGAGGCTCTTTAGTCTGATGGTCATGTTGGCCAGACTTTGCTCAAATGCTGCTACCAGGTGGGCCTGAAAAATCATACACACACACACACACACACCAGAATCATGCAAATTATGCAGTACACTCCTCACAAAACGGATAAGGTTTGGATTATTGGATTTGGTTCCCTACAAGTGATGGTGTTTATGTGGCTTATGTAGTGAGTATAGTGTGAGGTTTGGGACACATCCATAAAAGACTAATCATGGTGAGGCTTTTCCCTCCTCTGTTATCACTTTTTCTTGATCCACCACGACGGATAGGCTCTCAGAGAAGCCAAACACTGTGATATTACGCCATGTGACTGGGTCTCATTTCACTGCAGTGACAGCCACAGTCTCTGTGATAAATAATTCACAGACAAAGCAATGACATCTCACAGGCCTTCACTGAGGAACAGGGAGTCTCAAGGTTATCTGTCCCTTTTCCATCGCTGTCCCTGTCTCTCCATTATGGAATTTATAAACAGAATCTTTAACAGAGAGCATGGGTGGCTAATCTGAGTGTGCGGAACAGTGTTAGCAAGTGTGCTTATTAACAGAGAGCATGAGGTGCTGTGAATTGCGAACACACAAGGCTATCTGCAAGCATGGAGCAGTGACTCGAGCATGCAGAGAGGGATAGACACAGAGGCCACTCCTCCTTCACAGAGACAAATAGGCACAGAGGCCACTCCTCCTTGTTAGCTTTTCTTTGAGGAGTGGGAGATTACACCCTCTTTATTGTATTATTATTATTATTATTATTATTATTATTATTATTATTATTATTATCATCATGTGCATTGCTTTATTAGAAACAACACAGTCTGAGAGATGGTGAGTCACAGCACTGGGTAATTCAGCTCACATCACCAATTAGACAATAACATGCAACATGCTCACTCACGCAATGAAGAACCGGTTACATACACCCATTCTGCTGCTCAGTAGCACAACTAAAGCAGGATTAGCTCTGTGTGTGTGTGTGTGTGTGTGTGTGTGTGTGTGCGCACTCACGTTAGCACTCAGCTGTGTTGTCAGTGCCGACACTTTCTCCTGCGAGGCGTCCAGCTCTCTGCGCAACTTCCGAATCTGAAAAATATTATTATTATTATTATTATTATTGTTATTGTTGCTGTTGTTCTTGTTGTTAAGAAACATACACATAAATGTGGATCAAAAAAGAGAGAGAAATAGACTGACAAATAGACAAAGAGAGACATACAAAGATACAAAGAGAAAAGACGAGAATGGAATGAATAAAGAAGGCAACAAATTGCAAAGGTTAAAGAGAGCTGATGCGTAAGTGAATATAGGTGGGGCGTCATAAAAAGTTCACTTGTACAGGTGTGTTAAAGAGAATAGGAATAGAATAAAAGAAGAGTTGCAGGTGTGTGTCTGTGTGTTTGTCTGTGTGTGTGTGTGTTTTTGTGCAGACAACAGATGTTAAGATCAGAGAAGAACGTACACTACACAACTCCTACTGAGTAACGTGTAAACACACAGTGGTGCTGCAGGTAACTCTCTCTCTCTCTCTCTCCCTCTCTCTACAGTTATACTGTTTCTATGGTTATACCTCAAAGGGTGTTCTTTCAGTACTTTACAATCACAATATTAATCTTTCTCATTGCCTTTAGCAGTGCAGGTCTAGTCTAAACTGATATTTATGATGGTTGTCATGGTTGCAGTCTGTATTGCAAGTTGCAGTGATTTTGAACTGTGATTGACCAACACCCTTCCACCCCCTTTTTTTCCCTCCCTATGTGGTCATTTGCCAATTCACACCCAACAGCCAGCTCCCCTTATACAACAGCTACCAACCAGGGAGGTGAAGGCTCACACTTGCTTCCTCTGAGACATAAGAAGTCAGCCACCATGCTGAGTCACAAGGCAGCATAACACACGTGGAGGACAGCACTATCCACCCTCTTCCACATACACAACACAAGCGCCCATGACTGGACAGGTGAGAGTATAAAGCCATCCTTCCCAAGCAGAGAACATGGCCACAACTGCTCTCTTGGGCTCTCAGGCACAGAATTGGGAAGGAAGTGTGCCATCGCCGAGAGGAAGTCATAATCTCTCTACAATAATGCAAATGATTTTCTGATGCACTTGGAAGCCAATATGAAACACAAAGGTTATCATGCAGAGTGCTGATCTGAGATCAGTCATGAATGTGTGTGTTCTGTGCTCTCTCATTGTGTCCCAGAGACAGAATTGATTCCACATCAGTGTTTCAGAGCCACATCACTGGATTCAGATAGACGGTTACTGAAAATAGGCATGAAACAGGACCTGTGTGAAACCACCCTCAGGCGTGTCTTTACAACAGGTCATTGAGAACACACACACACACAGAGAAAGAGAGAGAGAGAGAGAGAGAGAAAGAGAGAGAGAGAGAGCAAGTATGTACAAGTATAAGTGTATAAGTGATATGCACACAAGTAGGGGAAATCCCTCTCAAAGAGACAGAGAGAGAGGAGAAGATGTGTTTGTGTGTGTGTGTGTGTGTGTGTGTGCTCACCTCTGACTGTGACTTCTCTTCATTCTGGAAAAGAACAAATAACAAAATGATTCACAAGATTTAACATACACACAGTTTTTTTTTTCCAGTAAGTGTTCCACAGGGATGTTGTGTCTGGAATGATCGAGATGACCGATGGCATTCTAATCTAATCACTCACTCACACACACACACACACACACACACACACATAATATAAAACAGTATAACAATCATTAATAACAGTATAACTATAATTAATTAAGGCTATGCAGTACACCTAATACTAAACCCTAAACACTTACACAGTGCTTGAATTTTTAAAAAAAGCTGCGCTTTTTATGTATATACACTTTTATCCCTGGGGACAGTGAAAGGTCCTCACAATGTGTAAATTGTCATGTATTCCAATCATCATTAAGACATAAGAGTGTGTGCCCAGTCCAACAACACACACACACACACACACACAAACAACACAATAATATGACAACTGCAAAACAAATTTGACTTTAGTAATAATTCATCCAGCACCTCTAATAAACTCTGATTCAACAAGAGTAATTATAAAAGTTCATTTATTAATTTATGAACTCTATAGTCCTTCTGCAAATTGCCAATTTTGCTCAACAGCTCTGCTAAAACAATAAAATCTACACTCTGGAGCCTACACACCCTGAGTAAGTCCATTACTGTACTAGTGTGTTCATGCAAGCACACACAGTGTGTTATGACAACAAGCTGATAGATTATTGGTCTCCACCTACACTTGTCTGTGTTTTTGTTTTTGTGTGCTTGCATGATAGCACATGCTGGTTTTCACTACACACACACACACACACACACACACACACACACACCCTACGTTATCGCCAAGAAAAATAGCCTGAGGTATGAAACACACACTCCATTACGTATGAGAGACAACATGCACAGAGACACACCAGACAGACAGGCAGACATATGGGTAAATAAAGAGACAGTGAGATGTACACACACACACACACACACACACACACACTGACTTGTTACTGATCGGGTGTGTGTCAATATTACATTATTCATAGAGTAATAATCACAGTAATCACAATTTTATCACGGTTTATTATACTGTCTTAGTATTCTGTATGCCCTGGATTTAGGTTTTTCAAACAGAATTATGTGAAAAGAATTCTGCTAATGGCTCAGAGAAGGACACATGTCACACACACACACACACACAACTTCAAATTTGCCTAAAATAAGGATCCTAATGAGATAGCTGTCTTTTTAATTCAAGTAATGACATAAATATATGCATAGAAATTTAGAAACAAATACACATAACCACAAAGTACATTTAAACAAATAATTGTGTGTGTGTGTGTGTGAGAGAGATCTTACCGTATTATGCCAAGCACTCACATCACCACAGATCGTCAAAGCAGCCATCATTTTTAAACTTAATTTTTTTTATTCCTCAGTATTCGTCTTTTTTTAATTCTCTCTCCGGCTAATACTCTGTTTGTCTGTCTCTCGTTCTCTTCTCTCTCTTCCACAGATTAAGAACTTCACTCTGTCAGCACTCTCTCTCTCTGTCAGTGAGACACACCTTCAGCTCTGCCCAGAATGGCGAGTGCACCAGTGTGGCTGATGCACGGATTGAAAATTCTTACACTCATTCTTTATCTTCAATGTTATGCACCTACTTTTTCCAATTTCTCTCTCTCTCTCACCTTTTCTTTCATTCCTGTTCTCTTCTCTGTGTGACAGACCTTTAGCTACACCTTCACAGGTAGCTAATAGACTTTGTTTTTTTACATAAATTTATATCTCTAATCCTTAAAAACAGAAATTGAAAAAACTCACTGTGGAGTAGATGGAAGATGTACTCGAGACCAGAGAAAGAGATGAACCATGTACTGGAGGAAAAAAAAAGAAAACACAGATATCAAATACTTTAACTTTAATTTTAATATTTATTAACTGAGGAATTATTATATTGTATTTACCAGAAAATATTAGTGTATCATGAGATGCGGAGTGTGTGCGAGCTGCTAACAGTGTTGCTATGGTTACAGTGTTACATGTTGCGTGAGCTACTTTTTCCATATCAGCAGAAAAAAAAAAAACGCTCAAGGCAGCACTTTTTGTCTACAGTAACACGCCCGATGTGAACACTGGCTTACAAAGATAATGTTCAGCTTACTATGAGCTGAGAGAAACACGGGTGTGTGGCATCAAATTACACGCCATGGCAAATCACACACTCTCAGACCAACCACAGTCTCCCTGACAATGCGACGCCCCCGCAGGACAACAGGAGGAAGTGATGTGATGACACATAGATGAGAGATCAGACAGGAGAGAAAGAGAAGGAGAACCACCCAGTGTGTGTGTGTGTGTGTGTGTGTGTGTGTGTGTGTGTGTGTGTGTGTGTGATGTTCATATCTGATACACTGTTCCTGTTTTACAATACCACTAAAACATAGTATTCGCCCAAGGGGTGTTTTATGAATGGCTGGATTATGTAACGCTGCACATTATTCAAGCACACAGCAGACGGAGAGGTGGAGAGAGGAATAAAGATACAGTGAAGGAAAGAAAAGAGTTTCAATGACATTGCGGCTCCGTCTCTCCTGATTCAACCCGTAATAACTGAAAAATCATTACCGATAAATTATTACACAGACTGTATTATGATTGTTTTATACTCATTTATGATCATTATTGTGTTACATATTAAACAGTTACTGTCACTTTCCCTCCCTCAGTCACCACTGAACAGCACATTTGGCTGACTCCCTCAATCACTGATCCATATATCCTTCTCCTTTCTTTTCTCCTTTTTGATTATCGTTCAATCTCTCCCACTCCATGTATCATCCTCCCCTCTACTTGTATCCAATTGGCTGTCGCTTTTATCCAAGCCACTTACAGTTGAGAAGCTTAGCAGTCGAGAGTTAAGTGTCTTATTCAAGCAGTTGCTGAGATTTGAACTCACAACCTTCTGCTCAACAGCCCAAAGCTATAACTCCTGAGCCACCACCTCCCACATCCCTCCCACATCCCTCCCTCCATCACTCCTTCCTGTTCCCTCACCTTCTTCAAACCCATCTCTGAAGGAGGCGGAGCGACTCATGATGCGGTTTTTCTCATCCAATGAGACACAGGAATTTCTCAGACGGCCCTCATTGCACATGTCCAGCACTGCGTCCTGATTGGTCAGACCGCTGTTGCGCAGACTCACAAGGTTTATCTGAGCTGCTGTGGTGGGACTGGCTGCAAACACACACACACACACACACACACACTTGAATACTAGTTCATACAAGTCCATTACTCACACAAATTTTTTTAAAAAAATCCATGATAAATATCTCTCCGGTTTGAGTATTGTGGCATAATCAATTCTCTGAGCAGGCCTGATTTATGCTGATGAACATACAGAAGTCCAGTTTACCAAGCTGTCCGAAATTGAAACGTGTCCCAGATGGTGAGGTCACACTGGAGCCGGTAGAAAAAGGTGAGTTACTGGCCGACTCCTGCAATCCGCTGATCGAATGCGAGCGCAGCCAATCACGGGCCTCCTCTGGGCGGAGCTGCGGCGAGGGGGTGTACCTGCAGGAAAGTATCACAGGTCCTCCAACTAACAAATCGGTGTCAGGTAAAAATAAAAGTGTCACCACTTTTGGTGCTCTCATTACTGATGCACTCTCTGTGTGTGTGTGTGTGTGTGTGTGTGATGCGAAAGCTGTTATTAAGTCTGACTGAGCTGACAAGCCAAGATTTACTCAACATCAGCATGCTATCAGCTTGTTCCAGGATAAAGCTACACAGCAACGGGAGGGACATCACAAAGCTGAACTTAAAAATAATGTGCTGGCACAGCTTGCCCACACACACACACACACACACACACACACACACACACACACACACACACAGGTGCCTTAACTCCACAAGGAATGTGCACAAATACTAAAGAAGTGTGCACAGAGGAGCCCAAACAGCAAAATAAAGCTGGCAATACTGTTTCTAAAGCAGCCTCGTCAACTTCTCTTAAAGGGAAAGTGTGACCAAAATAAAAAATTACCCCTTACCCAAATTCCCCCCTACATCAAATGTCAGCCAAGACCTGTTATGATTCTCTCTTAAAGATAAAGTCCACCCTAAAACATGAAAATTTATTAAAATTGTTTATTGATAGGTGCTGTTTTTTTAATTTAATTCCTGTGAGAAGTCGGGTGCCACGCTGATGTCATGGGGGACACTGTTATTGCTAGCGCAGTTACAATGACATTTTGTAGAACAAAAACTTTCAGCAATCTCAAACATTTGTCATAACAATCAGGACTGACACACTGCACTGCTGAAATGTAAATGAAACAGTGACAGCCAATTTTGTGATAAATTCTTAAAAGTGGAAAGCAAGCTACACAATTGTACAATACATAGCACAGCACTCGAGTAATTCACACACACACACACACAAACTTTCTGTGATAGTAAATTAAATCAAGAACTGCTACATTAGTGGGGTTCAGCAAAGCATTTAGGCAAAGTAACCACTAGGGGGTGCCAATAGAAAAATCAATGCAAGGGCAAAAGACAAAAGCACAGAAACCACAGGTGTTAGATAGCAGTGGTTAAGCACACAAACACCTTTACCTGTCCTGTTTCCGAGGCAAGGTGTTGCGGCTGAATTTGGGACTAGCAGAGGGGGAAGAGAAGGGACTAACAGAGGAATTAGGGATTAGAGGAGAGAAAAAGAGAATAAGGTTGGGAGGGTGGACATAAGAAGAATTATGTATACATTATTGGGAAACGTCAGACCTTAAACTTCAGCCAACAACACTCCATCCAAATACTCCATTTAGATACCTTAACAAAACACTGACTCATTTTCCCAACCTGAATACCAGTACAGACTAATATCAACACAGACTGATGTAAACCCAGGTGTCTGAATATTATAAACAAAATTTCCTTTTCAAAATGTGCTATATAATTTGACTATTCAAATACTCTTTTTGCCTTGATCATCCCATCTGGATATACATTCAAATATACATTTCAAACAAATCCATCCAAATACCCCAGTTAAACACCCTGTTCAAACATTTCGTTAATACACTCTTTAACTATACACTTAAATAAGTCCATCCAAATGATCTCACTCAACTATTCCTTCCTAATACTTGTATCCATTTATTCTATTGTAACACTGCAATCCAAAAACACATGCCTCCCTCATCCAAATATCCAGAATCCCTGTCCTACTCTGCTCAGTTATGCTAATCAAATACCTCTGTCTAAACATCCCATTCAAATACCTATCAGTTACCCTACCTATCTCAAATACCCCTGTTAAATATCCATTATTAAAAAAAAGCAAAGTTCTGACCAAACATCACATCTAAATTCTAAAATCCAGTATCCCTATTCCAAAACTCAGATATAAATACTCTGTTTAAATACACCAGCTGAATAAGGCAACCAACACATCAAACAAATGCATCCAAATGATCTCACAGAATTACCCCTGTCCACATACTCCATTCGGATACCTACATATCCAAATACCTAAATATCTTATTCAAAGACCTCTGTTGCTTCCTCTCATCCAACTCACCTCTCTGTCTTGGCGCTTCCAGTGCGAGTGATTGGGTGGTGGCCGCTGTCACGCTGATGCCCGCTGCTGACTGACATATCGATGGATTCACTGCTGGTGTGCATGCTGCTGACAGAGGGGTGGCCCCATGTGCCCGTGCCCCCTGAGTAGCCCGAGCCAGGGCTGGACACCTGCTCACTGCCCCCTGCACCCCCACTAATGCCCGCTGAGGGGGAGTCCAGGAGCCCAGCAGAGGGCACAGAGTGGTGTCCCAGTGTGGCATGAGGGTTTGAAATGACCACAGAGTTCTTCAGGTTCTCTGTGGCAGTGGCCTGCTTAGCAGCTTTACCTCCAAAAAGTCTAAAGACAAATAGGATAAGAAAGCTGAAATAAAACAGGGAGTATGAGAAGTACAAAATAAAGAGTTGAGAGTGTCAGGTCAAAGAGAACTTTGGGAATTGTATTTTTAGCAAGCTCTAGCTAGTTAGACAGTCTGCTAGCTAGTCAAATAAGGATTTTTGATATTCATTAACTGTTTCCATTCACCTACATCTTACCTTCAAACTGCTTAAAACCTGTTGTCTTATATACTAAATATGCCTGATCTTATTGCAAGCAAACGCAATTTTTTATTTATTTATTTTTTTCTAAATGCAATCTCTGCCATGTCTACTTTTTAAAAATCCATACATATTGTGGGAGAACTACAGCCCTGTGTCTAAGAGCTTTATCTCTATATTCTTCTTCACACCAACAGTGAAAGATAATATTACACTTTTACAGTATAGGAAAATGTAGTTATTGGATCTTCCAATGATTTTCAGATCAAGTTTTGAGAGCAAGTCTAAATAAGTATCAAACGAAGGTCATGCAAGAAAGAAAGTAAAAGTGCAGCTATATTGGGAAACATCATCAACATTGCATCAACACTGCATCACAGTTAATTATATTATACAAACATATTAATTATATTATAACTAATATTGAAAGTAAAAATAGCACAATCATAATGTTAATCAGAAAAATAACAATTAGATATTTTCCCTAAATTGTCCATCCCAAACTGCACAAAACCAATATTTAAGATATTTATGCACAAATACTACTATAGTCCACTGGGGGCAGCAGCTCACAGGTTGATGAGCACTTCAACACATTCGTGTGTGTGCATGTTTTTATATCGCGATGAGGACCAAATGTCCCCACATGGATAGGAATATCAGACAGTTTTGACCTTTGTGGGGACATCTGATTGGTCTTTTTTTACATGTGTGTGTGTGTGTGTGTGTGTGTGTACCTGCGCAGTGTGGGTGATGAAACCTCTGTATATTTACTTCCTTGTCTCGCTGTCTGTGGAATTGTCGAACTTGAGCCAACCACGTTTGCTCTCAAGTTGTCCGTCTCTGAGACTCCGCCCTTTTCCTTGTCCGTCTGATTGGTTTTCGCATTGGGGATGGACTCTCGTGTCTTATTGGTCGAGACAGTAACACTGATGGCAGGGCCTCGGCTGCTCGATCCTGATTCAATGCTGCTGGTGGATGAGCGGTTATGGGTGGAGCGTGAAGGTCGTGGCAGACTCCGATACTGCAGTGTCGACCTGACACTGGTTGCTAGGCCGCCATCCTCCTGAGTCACCATGGCACACTCTGGTGCTGACCCTTTCAGACCAGATCTGACTCCACCCACCATCAGTGCAGTGGATTTGGGGATTTTCCCCAGTGTGGCTGAGCCACTGATGACCGTGACTCTGCTAGCTGACACCATGGCTGTGCTGGAGGTCGTTGCTGTGGCAGTGGGACCAGATATGGACCCGGAGGTGGGTTTCTTAAAGCCGAAGGAAACACGGGAGGGGGCAGGGTCACAGCTCTGGATGTTGTTAGTGTGGGGAGAAATGCGGCCTTTCTCTGACACTTTAGCATCATCCGTTTTAGCTACAAAAGACAGACAGCACAAATAAAAGTCTTGTATATTTATTATAACAAGAAATGGTTACTGAGTTAAGTTAAATAAATATAATTTGTACTCACATACTGCTTCAGAAACAAGAGATACAAAAAACAGAACCCACTGTTTTATTAACTCACTGTTAGGTAAATACAGCCAACTAGCTACTCAGCTAATTAGTGATTAGTGTATGAGATTAGTATGCTACATAAATCTGCACAGTCATAGAACACAAGGATACTAAAAACATAATGACTTCTAGCACAATGCTATAGCTAATGCAGCTAACCATATTTCATAAAACACACGTCTGATGTTTGTAAGCCACCCCCCTGACAGAGCGTTATGAGAAATACACACAGACCCTCACAAACCAACAACAACAAAGTATGTAAATTCAAACAGAAAATGACCACTATCTTGTTAGGACAGATCTTGTGTTTCTAATGTTTTGGACAGAGTCTAAAGAAGGCCAGTGTAGCAACATAACTAAAGCAAACCCACCAGTCCCATGTGTTTTCATCATGCCTGGTCCTGAGGTAACTGTCGTGTTTTTCGTGCGTGGCGCAGTCACGCCAACCTGGGCACTCATGCCCCGCCTCCATGAACCAGTCTGAGAGATGGCACCCCTTTTCCCAGATCCTCCCTTATCCGACTCATCTGATACATCAGAAGGGTTTTGCCGCCATTTTGAGCCGGACTCCATTTTCACGCTGCTGTCCGAACCTCCGTCTGATTTCTTGACTTCATCACAAGACCAGCTTGAGTCTCGCTCAGCGGCTGAATGTTTCTCAGCATCAGTCTGTGGCTATAAATGTATGAACACAACAATATAACAAATATTTGTTTCATAACAAATATGAACAACCCAATACCATTTGAGAGAATATGGCAAACACTGAAAGATTATTTCACTAATATTGGTTTATAATTTTACTACTTATCTTTCACACTGTGACTGTATTAATAGTGCATTCAGACACAATGTGAAAGAAAGACTAATGCTTATACATGCTCTTGCCCCAACATGTTATGTACAGATCAATCAAATTAATGAACAGGTGGCAATACCTGAAGAGTCAAGTAGTGAATAGCCTCAAGAGTGGTGGCTGTAATGTGAGCGCCAGTCTATAGCACCAATCTCTCTTGGCAATTCTACTTAATATCATACCAACCTCTGATTAACACTGTAAATTCAGGATTGAGAAGTCCCTTCCATGTTGATATGGGAATTGTAGTTAAAGTAATAGATGCTCTTTAGCCAAAAATTTCTGTGATTAGCACATTTGGGCAGAGGGCATGCAGTCAAATCTCCCACCTGTTCCTGTCCCCTGTCACACATCTCTACCAGCTAATCACTGTGGAGGTGTGCGGGCAGCTCTGACACTTTTGTTTCAGAAAGCAACTTCATGGAACTGCCACACTTCACCCTCATCTAATGGGGGTGTGGGAAGCCTCTTCAGATGGAAGTACAACTCGGTTTATTACTTAAGGGTTTGTTTTAAAGGGATCTCTGATTTCTGTTTGGTTTAGGTTGTGGGTTTCAGTGCAATGTGAATAATTTCAGAATTAATCCAATGTTAAAGTGTCCATGAAACAAGCCTGTTTTAGAGCTTGTGTAAATAGCTTTTGAAGTCTATATTCCAGAATAATGTTAGAACAATCGTAATAGTCTTTTTTGTAGATATTCAATGGACTTCAATAGACTTCAATAGAAAATAGACTCACTGCAGTTGTAGTTTTTATTTTTTCTTGACTTCGTTTTTCATCTTACCTACATTACTGTCTAACACCAGCAGAAACACATTTCAAAGGCTAATCTATGCTACTAAAATAATGCTTCTGTTTGTAAGAAATATCACAAACTGATATTTCAAGAAACTTCTGCTCTAGCATACTGATCATGATAAAGTCACAAGTGTGAGCAATTTAGCAGTGAGAAATCAGTTGAACAAGCATGCTTTAATCTCTCAGCTTTCACATTTATCTTCTCTGCTACATGTCTTTAGATTTAGCAGTGTATTGCTGCCAAGCCCTTTGACACGCTGCCTCACTGAATTCCTGTTCTAAATATGTCAAAATACGGCTCTCTTAATGACACTCAAAAGGCCACGGTGCTCAGCTAGTCACTCCACTCACCTTACAATCTTACATCAGATTATAGGAGTTCTTTTCTTCTTTTTTAATCAAAACACACCTTGTCTGACACTGCAATGATGTGTGTATACCGTATATAAACCTACTCATAAGACTTTACTGTATGTGTTCACCTGGGTGTTCAGGGCTCTGCATGCAGCAGACGTGTGTGTGTATGAGCTGATGGAGGAACTAGTGTTGATGTCATCAGTGTCGATCGTATCACTAATCCCACTGCTGACGGAACTGCTGTCATCCCAACTGATAGAGAGAGAGAGAGAGAGAGAGAGAGAGAGCTATTAAATGTAATAAATATGGAAATCACACTAATAACAACAAGGAGATACATGTTCAGTACTGTGCAAAAGACACATGTAAATAAATGCTGTAAAGAGAGGATATCATCAAAAATAATGAAATGAAACATTTCTACATAAAAAAACCTAATGTAAAGGGCAATAAACATCACTAAAACAAAGTCAATATCTGAGGGCATGACAACCTTTTGCCTTTAAAAATGCATCAGTTCCCTCTTTGTGCAGTTTTATAAGAAAATTGATTGGTAAGTTTTTCTAAACGTCTTGGAGAATCTTCCACAATTCTTCTGTAATCCCTGACAGCTTTCATTATGTTTTTGTCTGAAAAGTGGTTTATTATGTAATATAATAAATCACCTAACAAAATTCACCTAGGACAGTGCACAGTACTGTATGTAATGACAGATCTGAACTCCTCTATTTGCTCTAATGTCATGCAAACTAAATGTGATGTGTAACTGCTTTTGTCTAGATTTAAATACATTGTATATATATATATATATATACATATATGTATATATATATATATATATATATATATATATATATATATATATATATATACACACACACATACATACACACACACACATATATATACATCAATATATATATATATATATATATATATATATATATATATATACATCACACAGAACTTTCCCAGAATCATCCAAGACATATATAATAAAATGTGACTACTTATTACCCAGAATGGAAATAGAAATGACTGCTCACTTTGTCATGCCTCATGCCACTGAACAGTCACCACAGAATCAAACTCCTATTTTCCAACCCAATATGCCTGCTCTAAACTCTTCCCTCCTAATCACTCTGGATAATAAAGCATGCCCATATTATCTAATATTTAAAATAAAAATATAAACTCTTTCGGCTTATCGGTGAGAGATCATAGTGACGCTAGCCAATTGTGAGCATCTTTGAGCTCATGTATGTGGAAGAGGGAGGATTGCGCTTTCCTCTGAGTGTGTTACGCTGTGACGCAGATGAGAAACAGCTGTGATTAGCTGGCTTCACGTGTCTCAGAGGATGAATGTGATAGTCTTCAACCTCCCCGGTTGGTGGCCGTTGCATGATTAGTGAGAGCTGGCTGGTAGGTGGGAAGTGACAAATTGGGAGAAAATTAGGTAAAAAGACGTCAATTCCACCATTTCCAAAAATTTCCTTCATCACGCACTGTTTTAGATAAACATTCTGCCTGATGCTCAGTGTGCTTCTAATGATGTGTGTGTGCAAGAGGAAAATCCCTGTATCACAATGAATGGGTTCATAAAGCCACAACACACACACACTTTGTCACACTCTCTCTCTCTCTCCACATCTCAACCACCACTTCTAACATATGATATCAGTCATATATAAAAACCATTCAGCAAATCACCTTTCTCTCTCTCTCTCTCTCTCTCTCTCTCTCACACACACACACACACACACACACACAAGCTTAACCTTTGACACACGTGGGTTTCATGTGGAAAGCAAGCAACAGAAAAAAAGCGGAGCTGAAAAACACCAAACACAAACACACACACACACAATCTTATAATCATCTCAAAGTACAGAGAGAAGTGTAGTTGAAGGAGTTTGGGAGACTTGGGAATATGGATAGTTTTAAATAATCAGTCATTTGGAGTCAGACACAAAACAGACACATGCACATTATACACACATTTATGAATGTCAGTTTAGTAATAACTGGTATAAGTTATACTAAACTGACCTAAACACACACACACACATTCTTGTCTACCTGTCCAGGGATCCTTGGTTGCCGTAGATACCGGAAACCTGAATCACAGTCAGTGAGTGAATGGAATGTCGATGCTTCATGGGTTTATTGCTGAGATCTATCTGTCTATCTGTCTATTTTTTATTCCATCCAGTATTCTCTCTTTCCTTCCTCTTTTTCTCTCTCTACCTTCCACTAATTTCTCATTCCCTCCTTCAGTCTCTTCTCTTTCCTCTTGCAGTCACTCCATTCATCCATTCACTGCTCCAAGTTTACCCCTCTCTCTCTCTCTCTCTCTCTCTCTCTCTATCCGTCTGTCATGTGTAATCTGATCCAACAGCAGAGTTAACCAGTGAAGTGCTGGCTACACACACACACACACACACACACACACACACACACACACACATGCTGAATTTGACTAAAGGTCATAACTCGTAGTTTCTGTCATCTGACTAGTAAAAACCACAGAAAACGCCCTGCGCAACTCAGAATTTCTACTTGGGAACTTGGGATGTTCTCCTCAACTTTGAGTTCAGGGAATGATGTCAAATCAACACGGCCGCAAATGATGTAATTGCATCATTGAAAATGATGTGATTCCGAGCTCCGACTTCCCACTTTGCGAGGTAAGTTGAATGAGGCATTACACACCAACACACACACATACAGACACACACACACACACTCTTAGCCTGGCCGTGTGGAGTGTGTAATGTTAATTAGAGATCAGTGTATCTTTCTGGAACACAGAGCTGTTATTACTGCCTCACTGAACATACAGAGCTAAAACAGCACAACCACAGCACACTGCAGCTCTCCATCTGTCTCCCTGCAGTTCTGTCCATCTCTCCCTACCACTATCTCTCTGTGCCAATCTCTCCCTCTCTCCACCTATCTCTCTATTTCTGTCTTATACACACTTGCTTTAAATACATAGTTTGGCTCAGTGACACCATTTCTGCATTTTTTTTTATATAAAATAGCAGAATAAGTTCATATTCACAAAACTAAATATACTAATCAAACTAAATCTGTATAATCATCTAAAATTTTACCTTCAAGCACACCTACTACCTGAGTATGATGCCCAGACAAAGTGATACCGTACTCCTGAGGCACATTTCATTGTCTGCACTCTGTTTAAAACAAAAGCTACAAATAATGTTAACTACTAAATTTAAAAACAGCTTTTTCTTTCCCACATTTGTATTTATATGTGTAGTGTGTGTTCTCTCATAATGTCTGAGGGAATGAAGTGTTTATTTCAGGACTGAGGTTTCGTGTCTAAATACAGCTGTACTCTATGGGAGGAGACCACTGACACACGCACACACACACACACAAAGCAGAGGTTTTTCTCTTAGCACACAGACATAAAAGACTCTCCAATCAACTAACATCTGCTTCAGAAG
Organism: Pangasianodon gigas; assembly: GCA_022758105.1. Taxonomy (NCBI): domain Eukaryota; kingdom Metazoa; phylum Chordata; class Actinopteri; order Siluriformes; family Pangasiidae; genus Pangasianodon; species Pangasianodon gigas. The sequence goes on along the minus strand of CM040464.1, from coordinate 25,399,965 downwards.
ACCTGCCCTGACTGACCTTTGACCTCTACAAGGAAAAAGTACCCAGCCAAGAAGGTGCTGGTAATCCCTTTAATAGCTCATGTGCGTGCCCACACACACACACACACACACACACACACACATACTGTTATGCTTTATTGTCCTAACTGCTCTCAGCCAATCAGAATTCTCTGAACTGGACTAAATTGGTGAAGAGTGATGACACCAGCAGAAGTGTGTTTCCACTGAGTTTCCAGAACTTTTCTGAAGGAGAACTCCACAGTTCCTGGATAAGAACCTGCCTTGATACCACATGGACAAAACAGAGATGTAATTCCAGCATGCGGTGAAATGTCAGTGACACGGCAAACATGGAGGAGGCTGAAGTTGAACCTGGTTTATTTGCTGTGCTGCTTTTTTGGTAGAACTGCAATGACCCAGCATGCCTCAGTGACAAAACAACTCACATAACACAACATCATAGAACAGAGAATAAAGCAACAGTTGCTGTGGCCCTGAGCTTTGCATCTGGAATGTGAGGAACCTACTCATATCAGCAAACATGCAAAACAAAAACAGTTCCAATCAAAGTTTCTGTCTGGCATCAAACAGAGAAAAATCAAATGTGATTGCAGGCTGTGTGTGTGTGTGTGTGAGAGAGAGAGAGAGAGAGAGAGAGAGAGAAAATCTTATTCCACCCCTCAAGGGTGTTTATAGTGTGGAGGTCAACCACAACATCCTGTGGAGAAGAAAAATGAAATTAAATAGTAAGGACAAAGAGAAAGAGCAAGACTGGGAAAAGACTGTGCTCGAGCACTCGACCGTCAGAGAGAATCACAGCGTCAGGCTTAGACAGACCAGGTAGCCCATCAAAACACACCATACTGCACTCGACCAATCATAACACACCATACTGCTCTCAACCAATCATAACACACCATACTGCTCTCAACCAATCATAACACACCATACTGCTCTCAACCAATCATAACACACCATACTGCTCTCAACCAATCATAACACACCATACTGCTCTCGACCAATCATAACACACCATACTGCTCTCAACCAATCATAACACACTGTACTGGACTCAGCCAATACAGCCATGTGCAGTGGACAGTGATAAAGTATGAAGATCACAATGATGATGATGATGATGATGAAAGTACCTGTCTGCGTCTCCTTGACCTGTCGATACATGTTTCCGTAAAGTTTCTCGCATCAACGCCAGTCCATCTGGGAAACGGTTCATACGACGAGTGTATAAACTCAAACCACCATCAGTCAGGTAGCTGAGAGACAGACAAGGAAAGTGAGAGAGAGAGAGAGACAGACAGACAGACAGACAGAGAGAGACAGAACAATAAGTTGCTACAAATGTGGCTTAAAATTAAGAGAGATGTTGTGAACATTCCAGAAGAAACTTTCCTATGTGCAGCTTACACACTTTTTGCTCCTCTCTTGGCAATAACACAGAACAGGATACAGTTTCTGACCCTTTCTCTCTCTCTGTGCATTTACTGTTAAACCAACAACACTGCACACACTGTTGTACACACAGCACAGTAAACTACTTAATCTGAGGCGATCATACAGATGGGTCCACAAAAAGCACAGAAGAGTTCCAGATTTTCCTTTTATAGAAAAAGTGTCTGGCATTCCACACTTTATTTTTTCTTATGGATGTCATCCATGACATGCACTGCAAGATATGAAAGATATTTTGAAGACAATACTCACCACTGCAATATGAAAGTATGAGATTTGAGACTCACCCGCTGCTGAGCTCATCAGCATGTGCGTTCTTGGCCAGCACGTCTCCATCGCTCACATAGCCACTGACGTCAAGCTCGAGTTCCTCTCCACCCCGCTCTCCCAGCTCAAGCCCACAGATGGCGCTGCTGCGTGCTGCTAGCTGCCTGCGCAGAGGGGCAGAGTAAAGGTAGCGCGTGTGACCCAGGGCAGCCCCACCTGTGCCTCCATGTGCCGGATATCCATTCCCCGGTGAGGGGGCATCGCCTGCCTGCAGCCGTGGGCTGGACGGGCCGATCCGATTGGTCCACGAGAGTGGCGCAGCACGAGATGACCGAAAACCACGAGTGTTCATTTCCGTGGTGACGCCACTATCAAACGTTTCCAGAGCACTGATGAAGACATAAGACCACAGTCAGTTTAGATAAAGGATTTAATATAGACTTACAGTAAAAAGGATGTATAGTAAGAGTACTGAGGGGAAATTTAATACAGATGGAGAATATAGTACAAAAGTAAGTATAGTAAGGATGTAGTATAGTATTCATTCAACATAGTAACACAGAATACATAGTATACGTAGGATATATTAAATATAGTATAAAAGATGTACAATAAGCAGGGATGGAAAATATTTGAGTAATTCTACTCTGTTTACTTGAGAATGATTGAAATTGAATACTTGTAGTCTTAATTATATTTCAAAGAAAAAAAATTCGTTATATTTTATTTACACCTTCCAAAGTACTTGTTACAAATGTACACTTTTGTTAAAGTACTTTTTCTACCCCTGACAGTAAGTACACTCAAAAAATATTAAGCTTTTAATGGTCTTAACAACAAATCATTGGTCAGAAAATGAGCAAGAATGAAACAAATGCACTCCTGAGAGCTCCTGTGCCTCCATTTACTCGTTTACGTTTGCTGCAGTGAACCGTTTGTTTGGGGAAAAGCTAGAAACAGGGAAATTCACTTATACAGTATAGTCTTCTTATACGCAAAGGTAAAATCATGATAATGATTAAAATGTTTGATGTAAAATTCAAACTAACACATGTCTGGGTGTATAAAAGTTTCCAAAAAATATCTTCTGCAATGTTTTCTTCTCTTAAAAGTTTAATCATTATTTGGTTATCTGCCACACCTGATGCAGCCCTTCAAGGGCCATAAGGCTTAAATATTTAAAGAAATCAAAGGGAAAAGCTTCCCATACTAACTTCCTTTATCTATTAGTTTAATTCTTGCTAATTTCCTGACCAATGATTTGTTGTTGTTGCCATTTTGGGCTTGGACCATTTTGCCCAGAAATGTACAATACTAGTGGTGTAAAGCAATGCCATGATCTGTATTTGTATCTGTATCGGTTTCATGCTCAATATGCTCAATATATATTCTGTTTTCCTGTTCAGATTTAAACCGGAAGTGGAGTGGTCTATACCTGAAGATATTTTTTTATGTTAACCCTACCACTATGCATTGAAAACAGTGGAAACACTGAAAAAACAGGGCTGCTGGAAAAAGAAGTCAGATTCACAGATAGAGCTAGAATGGGATCCTTCAAGCAGCATTTCATTATAATACCTGTATAATTTTCAAGGAAAATTTTCTTTTAATAATGATGGTGAACAATGATGTAGGAACGACAAAAACACGTGCAGGTTAATATTTTTAAAATGAGTTAAATGATTATTTTTGGGACAGCACATGGTCTGAGTGAGCTAAATGGAACAGCAGCTCAAAGAAAAGCATTTTTCTTTTTTTGGACAGAAATATGGTGGAAATAAGTTTTATTTTGGTGGTCGGTAAGGCAGTGTGAAAGTCGGGGCTACTTGAGCAAACCACTGTTGAAAAAAACAAATAATGCACCTCACATTAGCATCATGTTAATGACTTTTTTTTAAAGCTCCAAAAGCAGGGTTGCCAGCTTCTACGTATAATGTTGGATATACGTATACTGCAAATCAGAAATGCACAGCACTGTCACCTTTTCCCCATGAAGACTAAAAAAAGGACAAGAAATGTGTCTCCTGTTTCCTATTCCTGAATATTTTGGGCTAGATGCAAGTTTTTTTGTGCGACTTTTGAGTTGTAGTTGGGGTGGGAATTTGATGAAACCTGGCAACCCACAAGCTCTACCTATTGTGAAGCTTTTTGGCAAGCTTTCTTTAAAAAAAAAAAAACCAGCTGTCTATCTGTATTCATATTCATTTAAAACACATTGCCTGTTCAATCCGAATAACATATTTGTACTTGGTTTCACCCCTGTAGTATACTACTCATTCAGAACTAGATAGATTTAGAATACTGTGTAAAGGATGTATAGTAAATATACTGTATACTAAGACAATAGTAGGCAATACAATTTAATTAGTGCCTCTGTAGTGTCAATATAACTTCAGAGGGCTTTTTTCTGTCAAAGTAGGACTGGATGATCCTGTCACAACGATGCTGATATGGTGATAAACTTCATCACTTTCTGAGAATATTGTTGGTATTGTCCATGCTTTTATAACACTAACCAATAACAAGTGTTTTATAGTCTTTTCAATGCTGACACTTTAGCAAACCTAACACATAATGTATCATTTATTATGAAATGTATTTAGCCATATTGTCCAAAAGCCTTTAACATTTTGACGAAAATCATGTGCATACCTTCATTCCTAATGTCTACCTATGTAATGACAGAATGTGACCACAAGTGGTCGCAATAATGAGCTTTAGAACAACTGGAAGGAAACCCTGCGCTGGAAAGAAGGTGAAGGTAATGGATAAAGGGAAATGTAAGGTTTTAAACACCATACACTTTACAAATATTTAAAAAGCTCTTAAAAGCTTAATGTTCAGGATTAAAATGATGATACTGAAAAAAATAGAGGAGAAGAGAGTGTAGGATAGAGGAGTGTCTCTCACTGATGTTCTCTGCAGCTGATCAGTGGTCAGGTGCTGTAACGTCCACTATGACTGAACCAAGTACAAATTTTCTATATATACTGCACCATTAGACACAGTATCATGGCTTATATTTGTTAGACATGTAATTCACTTTCAGTTTGTGAAAGAGAAAAAAATATACATTTAAATTCTGCAAAATAACTGATGTTATTTCACATGCATAGCTGATTTCAGGTCATCTGTGTTATTAGCAGCAGACATTATTAATACATCATTGCCATCTACTGGATATATTATGAACTGCAATAACAAACATACCTAAAATTATGGATATTTATTAACTATAAGTATTATTGATTTTAAGGGTGGTGCTGAGAATGAGTATTTGAAACACCAAAACTAGCACCCTGGTATAATGATCACACACTCCTTAAAACAGACCACTAGAAAATTAGAACATAAATGACGTCAAACTAAATTGTATTTTAAACAGCATGGATGGAGAGCTTCCAGAGCTATGGAAAATCTCTTAGTGCTGCTACATCAACGTATCTCTCAACCCTAACAGAAGATAACAAAAATAATCCTAAATTCTTATTTAATACTGTAGCAAAATTAACTAGGAATAAGACCTCCATAGAAATGCACACCATCAATATGTAGTAGCGATGACTTCATGAATTTTTCCAATGGCAAAATTGAAAATATCAGTCAAAAAATTCAGACTATAAATTTAAAACCAGACAATTTGATGACTAACCCTGTAGATAACAATATAATTGCACTCACCATCCACTTTATTAGGATCACCTGTACCCTTGCACATTCATGCAGTTATCTAACCAACCAATCATGTGGCAGCAGCACAATGCATAAATTCATGCAAATACAGGCCAAGTTTCAGTTAAAGTTCACATCAAACATCAGAATGGGGAAAAGTGTGATCTCTGTGACTTTAACCGTGGCATGGATGTTGGTACCAGAAAGGCTGGTTTGAGTATTTCAGAAACTGCTGATCTCCTGGGATTTTCACACACAACAATCTCTAGAGTTTACACAGAATGGTGTGAAAAACAAAAAACATTGAGTGAGTGACAGTTCTGTAGGTAGAAACCCCTTGTTGATAAGAGAGAGCAGAGGAAAATGGCCAGATTGGTTTGAGCTGCCAGGAAGGATATAGTAACTCAAATAATCACTCTTTAAAACCATGGTGAGCAGAAAAGCATCTCAGCAGACACAAAACATCAAACCTTGAGGTGGACGGGCTACAACAGCAGAAGACAACACTGGGTTCCACTCCTGTCAGCCAAGGAGGCTATCATGGGCACAGACTCACCCAAACTGTACAACTGAAGAAAAAAATCACTTGGTATTTTTCCAGACTTCAACCATCCAGTTTCAGTGAGTTTGTGCCCATGATAGCCTCAGATTACATTTACATTTACATTTATGACATTTGGCAGATGCCCTTATCCAGAGCGACTTACAATTATCTCATTTATACAACTGAGCAGTTGAGGGTTAAGGGCCTTGCTCAAGGGCCCAGCAGTGGCAGATTCTTGTTCTTGGCTGACAGGAATGAAACCTGATGTGGTTTTCTACTGCTGTAGCTCATCCAAATCAAGATGTGTTGTGATTTCTGAGATGCTTTTTTGCTCACCATGGTTGTAAAGAGTGATTATATGAGTTACTATAGACTTCCTGTCAGCTCAAACCAATCTGATCTCTCTCAACAACAAGGTGTTTCAGCCTGCAGACCCTCCACACACAGGATGTTTTTTGTTTTTCGCACCATTCTGTGTAAACTCTAGAAACTGTTGTGTGTGAAAATCCCAGGAGATCAGCAGTTTCTGAAATACTCAAACCAGCCCATCTGGCACCAACTTCCATGCCACAATCAAAGTCAAAGTGATCACAGTTTTTCTTCATTCTGATGTTTGATCATTAACCGAAGCTCTTGACCTGTATCTGCATGATTTTTTTTTTGCATTGTGCTGCTGCCACACGATTGGCTGATTAGACAACAGCATGAATGTGCAGGTGTACAGGTGTTCCTAATAAACTGGACAGTGAGTGTATATCAGATCAGCGATTAGAATGTTTTACTCCTCTTCTAGAGACCGAACTAATTTCACAAATTTCCTCATCAGAATCATCAACTTGCGTACTAGATCCCTTACCTACATGTTTCTTCAAACAGATAATACCAGAAACAATCAAACGTCTTCTAAAAATAATCAGTTGTTCCCTTAGCACTGGCTATGTACCTAAATCTTTTAAACTAGCAGTTATCAAACCTCTGATTAAAAAATCTGACCTCAACCCCTGAACAGCTGTCAAACTATAGGCCAATATCAAATCTCCCCTTTATCTCCAAGATCCTAGAAAAGGTTGTAGCATAGTAGTTATGCTCATACCTACATAGGAATAACATTCATGAAATGTATCATAGCATAGAGACAGCACTGGTTAAAGTGGTAAATGACCTACTACTGGCCTCTGATCAGGTTTGGGTCTCCTTTCTTGTGTTAGTGCAGCTTTTGACACCACTGATCATACTGTTCTCCTTGATAGACTAGAAAACGTTGTTGGAGTTAAGGGAACGGCCCTCTCCTGGCTCAGGTCTTATTTGACTGATCGTTATCAGTTTGTAGACGTAAATGGTGACTTCTCTACGCATACTAAGGTAAAGTTTGGTGCTCTGCAAGGTTCTGCAAGGCCCACTGCTCTTTTCTCTATATATGCTACCTCTGGGCAAAATTATTCATAAACATAGTATTAGCTTCCACTGTTACGCTGATGACACACAGTTGTATGTTTCAGCAAATCCAGATGAGCGACACCAGCTTAATAAAGTTGAGGAATGTGTAAAGGACATTAGACACTGGATGCTTCCTTTTACTTAATTCTGACAAGACAGAAGTACTTGTATTAGGACCACATGCAGCTACAAGTAAGCTTTCTGCTTGCATAGTATCTCTGGATGGCCTTTCTGTTTCATCATGTGCAGCAGTAAAAGACCTTGGTGTGATTATTGACTCCAGCCTTTCATTTGAAGCTCATGTAGATAATATTACTAGGATAGCTTTCTTTCATCTCAGAAATATTGCAAAGATAAGAAATATAACACAATGCAGAAAAACTAGTTCATGCTTTTGTTACCTCTAGGTTGGATTATTGTAATGCCTTACTGTCTGGAAGGCTGGAAACATTTGTTTAGTCAAGTGTTTTGTGAATAGTTTTTTTCTAGGTAAAGGAGCAGATCTGGAGGGCTCATGGGCATAGAGTGTTTTGGTGAACTGGGATGTTTGGATGCTGTCGCCCCCCCACTCTCACGCGTTGAACGCATTATTGAACTGGTGGAGTGGCTGGCAGCTTTATGTCCCAGGGTGCCCTCATGTCTGTGTTACTTACTGGCTCTCCTTTTTAGTTATGCTGTCATAGCTAGTCTTGCCAGAGTCCCTGCTTGCACTCTGCAAACAATGTACATTGTCCTTAACCATTATGTGACAATGAGCATACCTAATAATCTGTGCTTCTCTCTCTCTCTCTCTCTCTCTCTCTCTTTCCCTCTGTCGAGCTACACATGCTACTCCTGAGATATCAGTGATCCTAACCCCTCCTGCTCTCTGGACCTGCCTGATCCATCCTGATGCTGCTGAGGATGGCCCCACATGGACAGCCTAAAGATACATGAAATTACTGTGGATGGTACCACTTAGAAACCATGAAGATGGCTTTGGACTGCAACTGATACGAACAGTTTTGCTACGATGGCTTAGGACTACAATTGTTGTGATAGATTTAGGACTGCAACTGCCATGAACAGTTTTGCACTCAGGTCTCACTTTTTGACCATGTAGTACACAGTTTTGGAAGGGAATGATTTATAATCACACTATCCGGTGACACCCAGATGAGGATGGGTTCCCTTTTGAGTCTGGTTCCTCTCAAGGTTTCTTCCTCATGTCGTCTCAGGGAGTTTATCCTTGCCACTGTCACCTCTGGCTTGCTCATTAGGGATAAATTTACAAATTTAAAATGTATATCCTGAATTTATATATTTCTGTAAAGCTGCTTTGTGACAATTTCTATTGCAGTGAGAAAATGATTCTATCTTGAAATGATCTAATTGCACAAAGTGAACCAAACATGCTGTGTATTCTGGGTTGCAGGTGACTCTGTGGGAAATAATTTTTTCAACTTGTGCTAAGTAGGGTTAATTATACAGTAATTTGCTAAACACTGCTCTTTCAATCAGCATTATCCAAAAGACAGTGGTTAACATATTCCTGTATTTGCTGCTAAATAAAAACATATATGTATTATATCTCTGCTTGTACCTGTGTGTGATCTGTGTCCCCCGTAAGCTGGACATGGTTTCTTCAAGGTTCTGTCGAAGGTCTGCAATGTTTTTGACTGTTCTCAGTCTCCTAGTCTCAGGATCTTCACCTGATCAACATAGATCAGAACCAATAATGGTAAAAATCAACTCTGTCTATGATTTCCTCTTTCTGTCTGTCTGTTAATATAATTATCTCTTTAACTAATCATACCCACCTGATAAATCTTCGGTGGACGTCTGGTTAGTTTTGCTGAAGCTACCTGACTCTCCACTGTGTCCTGTGGAGCCTGTTTCTACGGTGCCCTCCCCATCTGTCTGGGACCTGGAAAGAGAGAGGGGTGTGGGTGTGTGTTTGTGTGTGTGTGTGTGTGTGTGTGTGTAGTGTTCCTGTAACAGTGGTCTTACCTGTACATGAATGGTGCTACAGTGGCTGTGTTTGGGTGGCTGTACTGCTGCTGAGGCTGAGGAAGCTGTACACTAACTGTGTTGCTAGCTGTGGATTGGGTAGTTCCTCCATTACCCATTGAGGTTATGCTGTGATTCTGATGACCTTTGCCCTCTGTAGATGCGAGACTGGAAGAGGAAGAAGAGTGGCGACTGTCTCCATGGAAACCAATTCCACTGCTTAGCCTCATGCTACGTGGCCTTTCATTGTCTTTGCCACAGAGGGGTGCTCCTGAGCTTTTAGCTGTGCTTTTACTTCCTGGTTTGGGGATTCCGCTATTCATGGAGACAGAGCTATCTTTTTTGGCGCTGGTTTTCCCTCCTTTGGGAATGAGGCTAGCAATTTTAGATGTTCGTTTAGGCTCTGCAGCTGCTATGCTAACCTCACTTCTGGTAGTCACTTCCTCTGTGGTTACTGCTTCTCTATTCGCTGTCTTTTCAAAAGTGAACATTCGTTTAGAAGTCTCCTTTCCTCTCTCTTTGTCCTTCTCTTTCTCCTTAGCCCGCTCTTTCTCTTTGTCATTGTCCTTGTCTTTTTCCACACCTTTCGTTGAGCCCTTTTTAGCAGTTAGCGCTCGGCTAAAGGTGCGCTGTGCAATGCCCTTCAGTGCCATCTTTGGGCTGCTGCTTGTCAATGCATAACCATTAGCTTCCTCCAGAGGCTCAGTAGCCTCTACTTTCTCCAACATGGGTGACATTTGCACAGTTCCCTCTGGTGGTGTGGAGGATTTAGAGCCACTTTTACTGTTGAACAGTTTGAGTTTTTCCAACATGGACTTCTGTGACAGGGATTTGGGAGGTGGGTCAGTGGGAGGGGCCTGTTTGGAAGGGACTTCCCCTTTAACTGGGGAAACAGTGGAGGTAGACGTGTTTTTGGCGCTCAGAGATTTGCTCCTCCAGGGTTTGCTGCTTGAGTTGGGCTGAGGGATAGCTGAGCAGGAAGTGGCAGAGGACGAAGAGGAAGACGGCACAGTGCTGGTGATGGTGGAGGTGGTTGCACATGATGATGGCGCATGCTCAGTCATGCTTGGAGGTTGAGAAGTAATGCCGTCTAATGATTCTGTAAGGAAGAATTGAATAGACTTTATTTATCCTCATCAACCATCAACATAAAAATCATCATCAAGTATCACTGAACACAAAGGAAAAATGAAGAATAACAGAATAATAACAAAATAGCTATTTAAGTAGAAAAAAATACACTTGTCACATCTGTTCACAACATGAACCTCAAGTTAATTCATTCATCATCAGGAACCGCTTTATTTTGGTCAGGGTTGCAGTAGATTCGGAGTCTATCCCAGGAACACTGGATGCAATGTGGGAGAATACACCCTGGATGGGATGCCGCCAGTCCATCACAGGGCACCACGCACACACCCATTCACACACTCACAACAAGGGGCAATTCAGCAGAGCCAATCCTCTTTCCTGCATGTTTCTGGACAGTGGGAGGAAACCAGAGAACCCAGAGGAAACCTACATGTTTCTCAGGTTCAAATCCAGGGCACTGGAGGTGTGAGATGGCAATGCTACCACTGTGCCATATCTAAGCTGATGTGAACTTGCTGTGTCTCCCGTAACCTAAATGCAGTCCATCAGCAAAAACCATGTTTTCAGTCTGAAGTTGCTAAAACTTAAGGAAAGCTTACAGTTTCCCTTGTGGCAACATTCCTAAACATACAGTCAGTGAACATACAGGACAAATTGTCAGTGTTAGCTCAGAGATCTTGTTTATTAATATGAAAAAGGGACATGCCAAGGAAAATTAACATGAACAATATTCTTTTTAACCATATAAGGCATGTTCATTCCCCAACTGCCAGCCTGAGAACTCTTATAAACTGTTTAGACTAACACACACAACATAAAATGAATGCCCAAAACCCTGTAGCCACTGCATTGCCACTACTACAAAGACTTCTTTAATTTAAAAAAAAAAAAAAGAATGAAGTATTCGCATGACATTTATAATACAAAGTGAAGCAGGGCACTAAATTGCTGGAACTGAAATTAAATTTTAAAAAAGGACCCTAAGAACTCTTTTCAAAATAATTTTTTTTTTGAGCTCAGTATTTTTTTTAGGCTGATCATGAACAGGCTGACCCAAAATCTAGGATTACAGCAAATGGGTTAGAATTAGCATTACAATAAACAGACTAATAATGAGCTAGAACAATAGCTAGAACACTAAACACACATCTAGCTATTCTTTTAAAAATACCTGTTTTTATTTACCTAATAATGTGATGTGAAAATATGAAACTGGCCAATTTATCACTGCTGAATATGTATTGAATTTAACACAGTTAACTTCTTAACACTGTGTGTGTGTGTGTGTGTGTGTGTGTTTCTGCCAAGGTGGAAGAAAATGAAAACAATCGTTATTACTCACCTCTAAGAAAGAAAGAACTAAAAATCCAGAAAATTCAGATCATTTAAAAAGCATAGTGAAAAACTTTCTTTCTTGTTTCTTTCTTTCTTTCTTGTTTCCAGAAAGACTGACTCACTCTCTACACATCAATAACACTCCTCACACAGCCTCTTAGAACCCCCACCCCGAGCTAGAGTCTGTCTGTCTGTCTATCTGTCTATCTGTCTCTCTCTCTCTCTCTCTCTTTGTCCAGAAGACCTATACAATTGGGTCCAAAAGTTTAAGTGCATTAGCAAGATCATTTAAAAGTCTGACTCCATTTTTCATTACTAATATCAGTCAAATGCAAAACATGTAACTAAAATGAGTATTCTTAGACTGCAGTTTCACAAGAGAAACAAATTCCACAAAATCCTCTATATATAAATGATAAATGATCTATAAAGCAATGTTTGAACACAGTCTCTGTATTACACACAACCAGTTACGCTCATGACAGGAAAAGGACTAAGGAAGAATAAGCGGGGGAAAAAAAGAAAGAAAAAGAAAAAGAAACATCCTCAGTGTGAAGAATAACACACACAGTAATAAGTGGAATTGTAAGCTTAAAGAGACTAAGACTGGATTATTACTGAAATCCAATAAACTGTCAAATTTGCATTATACATTAACAGATATATGAATTATATTATATATTGTGATTTTGCACAATATGGATATTATTGACACTTTAGAGTATCGTCACTGTGTTCTCTGTTTTTAATTACAGAAGAAGCCACTAGCATTTCTGTCCCATCCAGAAAGCAACATAAAGACAGCTAGCTTCCAAGAGTACTTATTTTGGACATAGTATAGGCGAAGCATGTGGAGTGTCCATGGAGAAGCCAATCCAATAATTCTGTCACTTCACAGTTGAAATGCCATCAAAACAAGGGGGATTATTAATTATTTTTATTTCTTCTATTGCGTAATTATATTTCAGTTGATTTTTTTTTCTTCTGGTGTTTATGTATTCAGTGCTTCATTTAAAAATTAGAGAAGAGTGAGTGAGTGTGTGTGTGTGTTCCTGTTTGCTCCAGTTTCGTATCAGCATGCAAAAACAAAGCAGCTATTAGGAAGTGATTAAGGCCCAATTAGCCACATGGAAAATGGGTCAGACCACTAATGACTTCCAATAGGGGGAAACACTGGGAAAGAGAGAGACAGAGGGACAGGTCTCTTATTTATGGTGAGAGAGATAGTGGCATTTAGCAAGCAGAGAAATAAGACAAGCTTCCTCTGTTAATGAAGCCTGTTTTTTTTTTACCTTAAACTCAAGCTGTGTCTGAGAAACAGTAACACTTTAACTGAATGCTTATTCATCATTTCAAAACTTTAAATATTTCTTTCTCGAGGGCTTGGTTCATTTTAAGTCATTAACACTACAGAGCTAACTTCCTGCCATTTATTATCAAGCAGCGATAATTCTGATCATTATCAAACAAAGACCACCAACTGAGTTAAATCCACTGAGCAGTGGTAAAATAAATAAAGTAAAATAAATGCAAAATAAGTGGATATATATATAAAACATGAGATCACTTAAAATGACATTGCATAAGATTTTGTTGTTGAAAACTCAGGGGACTAAAGTCAGGAAAGAAAAAACAGTTAAAATAAGTAAAATAATGTTCCTGAGCTGTGTGTCGCCCTGACAATCGTGTAATACTAACTCACAGTCAGCGCCGTGTCAGGGGTGTCGTGTCAGAATCAGGAGAAAATTTATCCTTGTGGAATTTGCATCACTAGTTATTTTTGCATTTCAAATTGGGTGAGAGCAAGTCGACTGGGATGCCTCAATCTCGGTGTGTCTACTTATTTTTCATGCCTAAGGTAACAGAGATAGGGCAACAAAAATACACAGACAGAATGTGATAGATTTATTCTCTATACTTCTCGGAGACTTGTAGAGCCTACACTGCAGAGCACTGAGAGATTACAGTAGAACAACTGAGAGATTTTCTTATTTCACCCAGTGCTCAGTAGCTTTGACATTCACGCTGACATGCAAAAAGTTTTTACTTCCTATAATGCTTCTGTAATATTTAGGAAATGGCAGCAGAGAATCACATTCTGCAGATAATTATATGCAATTGGGACACACACCAAACTGCACACTACCAGACTGAATAGTTTGTCAGTACACCACTGGTGTCATTGTTTTTCAGGCAAACTACTTACTGATTATTATACAGTTTGGGACGTAGCCTTGAATTCTGTCTAAATGTACACAGACTTGGCACAAGCAGCCATGAGATTAATGTGCACAGTGGACAAGGGCGCAGCACAATCCACTCTGCAAATGTTACGTTTATGTTCTTCCATAAGTAGCTTTCCATAGCAGTCATAAAATCAGTTATTCCTGTTCACCTGAAAATAAAAACCCATGTCTATCTCTCTCTCTCTCTTTATGTTCTCTCTATTATCTGAGTGACATATTGCAGCTTATCTAATAGCATTTTTATTCTACGGAATTAAATCACACACACATATACATGCTGGCCTATGGTGTGGTACCTCTGGTCTGTGTGGCTGCAGGTTTGATTTTCTCACTGAACGTCTGGCTGCGTCTGTTTCCTGCTGAGCTGACTGAACCGCGCGGTGACGACTCGACACACACAGCAGAAACTCTGGATGTAGGGCCAGGAAGTCTGAACGAAAGACAGACAGAATATAAGCCCAAACGTCTTATCAATTTTAAGGTCATTACTTTCTGACTATAATTTACAATGTACTGTAAAGATTTTCTGGTCAGAACATCTCAAAGCCAGCAAAGACAGCACATTCTTCACAATTAGATTGAGCAAAATTAGCAAAATTGGTGTTAGTATTCATGTATACAGACAGATGACAAATGAAAGGAATTTATAATGAAACATTATAATGAATTTATAATGAAACATTATAATGAATCCTTTCTATCGTGATAGGAGTGGTGTCTTCCAGAATAACCCGCACCTATCCATAGGGCACAAGCAGATCAATAAATAGTTTGATGAGGATGAAACTGATATAAATGGCCTTCACAGTCACCAGATCTGATACTGTGTAGTAGTATCAGATACCTTAACAGTAGGCTTCCATCTCTTTTCATATACTCATATTCATGATCATTTCTTGTGATATGATTTTATACAGATATAATGGGTGAAAAACACTGTAACATTTATAGTAGCAGGTATTGTGCATTATGGCTATAGGTATAGTAGTGGCTATTGTATGTAGTGTCTATAGATATAGCAGTAGGTATTGTGTATAGTAGCTATAGGTTTAGTAGTAGGCATTGAGTGTAGTGGCTATAGGTATAGTAGCAGGTATTGTGTATAGTGACTAGAGGTATAGTTGCAGGTATTGTGTATAGTGACTACAGGTATAGTTGCAGGTATTGTGTATAGTGGCTAAAGGTATAGTAGCGAGTTTTGAGCATTATGGCTATAGGTATAGTAGTAGGCATTGTGCATAGTGGCTATAGGTTTAGTAGTAGGCATTGAGTGTAGTGGCTATAGGTATAGTAGTAGGTATTGAGTGTCGTGGCTATGGGTATAATCACAGGTATTGTGTGTAGTGGCTATAGGTTTAGCAGTAGGTATTGTGTATAGTGGCTATAGGTATAGTAGCAAGTATTGTGTATAGTGACTACAGGTATAGTAGCGAGTTTTGAGCATTATGGCTATAGGTATAGTAGTAGGCATTGTGTATAGTGGCTATAGGTTTAGTAGTAGGCATTGAGTG
>CM040464.1:25372606-25384302 GCA_022758105.1 Pangasianodon gigas | reverse complement strand
ATTGTGTATAGTGACTACAGGTATAGTAGCGAGTTTTGAGCATTATGGCTATAGGTTTAGTAGTAGGGATTGTGTATAGTGGCTATAGGTTTAGTAGTAGGCATTGAGTGTAGTGGCTATAGGTTTAGTAGTAGGCATTGAGTGTAGTGGCTATAGGTTTAGTAGTAGGCATTGAGTGTAGTGGCTATGGGTATAATCACAGGTATTGTGTGTAGTGGCTATAGGTATAGTCGTAGATATTGTGTGTAGTGGCTATAGGTATAGTAGTAGGTATTGTGTATAGTGACTACAGGTATAGTAGCGAGTTTTGAGCATTATGGCTATAGGTTTAGTAGTAGGCATTGAGTGTAGTGGCTATGGGTATAGTAGTAGGCATTGTATATAGTGGCTATAGGTATAATCACAGGTATTGTGTGTAGTGGCTATAGGTATAGTAGTAGATATTGTGTGTAGTGGCTATAGGTATAGTAGTAGGGATTGTGTATAGTGGCTATAGGTTTAGTAGTAGGCATTGAGTGTAGTGGCTATAGTTTTAGTAGTAGGCATTGAGTGTAGTGGCTATAGGTATAGTAGTAGGTATTGTGTATAGTGGCTATAGGTATAGTAGTAGGCATTGAGTGTAGTGGCCATGGGTATAGTAGTAGGCATTGTGTATAGTGGCTAAAGATATTGTAGCAGGTATTGTGAATTGTGGCTATAGGTATGGATATTGATATTGTGCATACAGAAGTGCGTCTGTGTGACATTATTTTGGCTGCACAAATCCATGCAAAGTGTAAAACTGCCTCATGTGATGTGCCTCTCACATGCATCAACAGCTTGAGATACATCATTGTACCTTCTGGGTTGATTTTTGCAAACAGCATTAATAAAGTGTCACAGTAAATTAGATGCTATATAAATAAAGCTATCATCATTAATATTATTATAATAGTTTATCTTGTTACATCGTTCATCATATGACAAAATCAGGCTAGTTTTACTGACCAAAAGGAATTGAATTAATCCTGGAATAAACCTAAAATACTTACTTGTAATTATAGCAGGGTTCCACAAATTACTAATATCAATATTACTGATATTATTAATAATATACCATTATTAATAATATAATGACCAATATTACTAATGTTAATAATGAAATAAAAACATTCCTATGTTTGCATAATAAATAATTATATTATATTAATTACATTAATGTTCAAATAGCAGGGGGGAAAAACAGAAAACATAAAAAAGCATCAGTATAATTAATATCAAAATTAAAACTATATAAACTATAACATAGAAGCAGGCACATACACTCACTGGTAATGATTTCTAAGACACTCAAACAGGAATTCTTACACTCACACACACACACACACACACACACACACAGTGGGTAAATGTATCTTCACCTCACACAATTCAACTCGATACAGGTCTCCTCAACAGTCCACCTTTAATAGACAGAAAACTAGTTTGGATGTGCTAACTGCTAGCTAGTTAGTTAGGTATTGTAGCTAATTATAATAATTATAATTATAATAATATAAATTATAATTATAAAGTAAGTTACCAAGCTAGTGTGACTGTAGAGACTGTGAAGGAGATTCAGTGTTAGAAGGAAGGAAATTTAAAAGAAAAATTTTTTTTAACATATTTGTGGAGCACCAGCGAGGGTTTAACACAGCATGCAGAGGAAGAGAACGATGGGCAAGAGGAGAATGAGGAAGAGGAAATGGTGTAGAGGAGGATAAGGAAGAGGAGTATGAAGGATAAAAACAAGGAAAGCAGGAAAGACAGATCATGGAGACAGAGAGAGAGAGAGAGAGAGAGAGAGAGAGAGAGAGAGAGAGAGCTAACCTAGATGTCTTTTTCTGACCAATGGAAAACTTGAGAAGTTTGCTCTCAGAGGAAGTCCTAGACAAAAAGAAAGAAAAGATACAACAGGACACAGAGAGAGAGAGAGAAAGACAGTGATAGACTGAAAACCAGACACATAATGTTGAATATGCTACAACATTCACTCGGTCACACCCATTATCTCATCTCAGCTCCTTATAAACAGGAAGTGACAGGAACCGTGCCATACCTGGACTGCATCTCCGCCTGTGCTCGATGGATCTGTGCTGCTGAGGCGTGTGTCCCATGCGAGGAGGCCGTGGGTGTAGGTGCAGTATGTGTGTGAGTGTGTGTGAAGTGTGTCTGTGAGGTGCTCTGCTGCTGTTGCTGCTGCTGTTTGTATCGTGATAAACTAAAAAACAGTCCCAGTATCGCCTTCAGATTCCCATTTCTGATCTCTGCATAGACAGACAGGGAGAGAGAGAGAGACAGACAGACAGAGAGAGAGAGTGAGCAGCCATTGTAAGATTAAGTACATACCGATGCGCTCCTACACACAAAGGGCACGAAGACCACATCTCCTTCACTGAGACTCACAGGTACAAACTGGCCTGGCGCAAGTGGGGTGAAAGGTGATTTTATAGGTGTAGGTACAATTACAGGTGCCCTCAGCCCATGGAGGGCATACGTCCTGGAGTCTATAGGCTCCTTGCTATGACTGAATTGTTGTAATAAGCTAAATTGTACTAAATGAAACACAAAATTACAAAATCATGCAATATATTGATATTGATGAAATAAATTTCAATTTCCCAACCAATAACCCCCCTCCAAAATATAGTTTAGTCCACTGTCCGTGGTTCATGCGATTGTGTGTAACGAGCCTAGCAGAGTTGCCACTTTGCAAAAAAACAACATAAATCAGAATTTCAATAATAGCAGGAAAAAAGGAGAGAGAGGTCAGGAGTAGTGAAGGGGCCCAGAGGATAACCACTTTCATTTTGAAGAAAGGTGAGTGTTTTAAGTCAAACGTTTAGTAACATGTTCATTCTACAGGCTTCTAATACTTGGGGCCAATGAAGTTAGCTAGCTTGTTTTAGTTACTGGGTATGCTTATGCTAATATTAAGTATGCTAGATGTCAAGTATGCTAAAATCCGTAGTCTTCTAAAATCCATGGCATGCCAATCACCGCAGCAAAGATTAGAATGCTTATTCATTGCTTATTCATTTACTCATTGTGTTCCATTGAAAACTGAAGACCACAATTCTATAAACAACGTTGACCTAGCTAAGCTAGCTTAATTCCATAGGACTGATGATGAAAAGCAATGTAGCAGTGGATAATGTCATTTAGCTTTCTAGTTAGCCAGCCAAGGGACTGACAGGTACAGAGACTACACCTCCTTCACTGTGACTGACAGGTACAGTGGCCACACCTCCTTCACTGTGACTGACAGGTACAGAGACTACGCCTCCTTCACTGTGACTGACAGGTACAGTGGCCACGCCTCCTTCACTGTGACTGACAGGTACAGAGACTACGCCTCCTTCACTGTGACTGACAGGTACAGTGGCCACACGTCCTTCACTGTGACTGACAGGTACAGTGGCCACACCTCCTTCACTGTGACTGACAGGTACAGAGACTACGCCTCCTTCACTGTGACTGACAGGTACAGTGGCCACGCCTCCTTCACTGTGACTGACAGGTACAGTGACTACGCCTCCTTCACTGTGACTGACAGGTACAGTGGCCACACGTCCTTCGCTTGAACTGACTGGTACAGTGGCCACGCCTCCTTCGCTGGGACTGACAGGTAAAGTGGCCACGCCTTGCTTACTGAGACTAAGGTTAGGGTTATATTTGACACGCGACTAGACACAGGTGTGTGGATGCAGCAGTTTTGTATGTGGCACACATTTCATGTTATGGATGTACACAGTTAATGTGCTAAATGAATACAAGCAAGCAGCCATCTTGTGTATGTGTACATATGGTATGGCCTCTGGGCCTCTTGTCAAACGTAAACAGAGAGACTCAATGGCAGTTACAGTGTATTATATTGCCTTGACGATCCTGAAAGAATAGCAATGTGTGTGTGTGTGTGTGTTGGTCAACATAGTTTCTTACCTTCAGCTGAGAGTCCCTGTATGTTCACACCTTTTGCTGCCAGAAAAGCCAGACATGTATCAATATTTTCAATCTGGAGAGAGGAACAAGTAGGGAAAAGGTTCAGATGAGGTCAGATGTACAAGTAGAATTGTGACCAGCAAATTCCAGAAAATTCAACGCAAAATCACACACGCACACACCAGACATCCCACCCTGCAAAAACTCATTTCAGGGAGGTAGCACCAACTGCCCCCCCCCCCCCCCCCCCCCGCCTCCCAAGGTTCTATGACACTTTTGATTAAGTAAACAAATTTAATAGAACATTTTTAGCACATATTTTAATTATTTACAGTACACACATATACACATTCTTTACTTCAGTACTTTCTGTCTCAAATGGCTAAAATAAATGGAAGCCCCGGAAAGCCTCACAGCAGCTCCACTGACAGCGGGCGCGATCCCCTTTAAAGAGCGACACTAGCGAAGTGCAGCGCGGGTCTGTGAGGGAGAGACTGAGATGGATGTTGGATGATGGATGATGGATGATGGATGGACGCCTGCTGCGATTTGCGCTAGAGATATCTTTACTGCGCTATTCATGTAACCTAAAAAATTTAATGTTTAGAAATTTTGATATAGGCTACCACTTCCCGATTCGTGAAAATGTGAGTGTCCGGTGTAGGAGAGGGGCACAAGCAGAATCCAGAGAATTCCCGTGTGAACCCAGTTATGCATTAAAATATGTACTTATATTTTTATCAATCTACACACGGTATTGTTTTTATGAATTTATTTAATTACAGTTTTAAACAAGTGTGCCGAGAGTTTGGCCTCATCACGTTGTAGAATATAAGTAAACTTGCAGGTAATCAGCTAGTTTAAATAATGCTAGCTCTGCTAATGAACTCACCTGAACTCACCTCAACATGTCTTTTACAGTCATTTAACCCACCATGGGCAATAGAAAAGTCACTGTTGCAAACAGTTCAGCGAGCAACACTGTCATTATTTTTTTACCCCTATTAGGCAGGGGTACACCTTAGTGTAGTCTGGAGTAAAGTGAGTTTTATATTTTCTTTTTCTCGGACAGCAGATGCCATTGCGGCTGCAGACGCAGAACTCTGGAAGTGTGAACTGACAGGAGATAGAGAGAGTGAGAGGTTGACTGTATGCCCGCCCACAGAGACAACTGACTGCTCTATTTAGCGCATATGAGACCAATCATCAGAGGATGCTCATTCTGTTGCAATTCAAAACTTACTATAGCTGCGTCTCATTGCGCAGCCTCCGAAATGAGACGTGGCTTATATCACTGCATGTGTCTCTCTCGCTCGCTCGCACGATTTCCGGGATATTGTATCTAATTTGCGGGCATCAGGGAGCCACTATGAATGAAGTTTAATAAAATAAATAATGTTCTTAAAACCAAAAATCCACAGAGCACCTTTAACTAAAAGCATCTACACAACAAAGTTTGAATGGAATTTTTAGTTTGTGCTCATCACAAAAATGAAGAAGAAGAAGAAGAAGAAGAAGAAGAAGAAGAAGAAGAAATGCGAGGAATTAGACACCAACACACCCTGATATGTACTGGGTGACAGTTGTTGCCGAGGGTCAAAGGTCGCACCAAGGAATTTTGAGACAGGAATTCATATCATGCACTGTGAATAAAAATAACTCTCTAAATAAAACCGAATTTGTCGGCATGCTTAGCGTGTCCACTCATACACCCACACCAACACCCACACACACACACACACAAAACACACACACATTTAAAAATCATCAGTGATAATAATACAGAACTTAATGAAATGTGTAGTAAATATAGACTGTTTGCATGTGTGTGAAATTTATTTTATTACAGTTATCTATTGCGTGTATTATTGCAGACTGTAAATCAGTCCTCAGTGTGAGACTTTAGCATGAGTTAAGAAGATTATAAGACAATAAGACGACTTCCTATTGAGACTAATCTCCCAGGTTTAGAGTTCGGAGATTTGACAGAAGTCTAGGTCTTAAAGCAATGCCCCACTAAAGAACTGCTAATGTGGATAAAAATTTATCAAACCAGTGGGAGGTGGAAGTTAGCATTAGCATGCTGCATTTACATGAGGCCAAATAACACCATTCTTGCTACCTTCATGAGGATAAAATGTGTGAGATAAAATGTGTGATGTAACATGTTTTCAGCACAGCTCAGCAGAGAGGTGATAACAACCTCGCTATACCAATGCTGGAGCAGAATCAGTCCTTGTTCCTCCAGAGAAAATGCAGTTTAGCACTTGTTAGGAAAAGGCGTGGAAGAAAAACTCATCAAACATGGACTGAAACACACCAAACTTCTTCCCTGTGATTCAAGAGTTCTCAACACACAGCTCAGTGTCAAACACTGATTTATTATTCTCAGGAATGAAGTATTTTGGAGTTAATGATCAATGGAGAAATGAGTCCAAACACTGATGTAAATGTGTATGCTGTGTGCGCTAATGTATAACAGTAAATAAATAAGAGTTTCCCTCAACCACAGACATATATACATTTATTGTGTTTTAATTATCCTCTATTAACAGCCCTGTTTGGTGTGGAGGTGTGACTCCTACACATGACACGTGTTCATACCACACACACCTGTGTGTGTGTGTGTGTGTGGTATGAACACGTGTCATGTGACTTCTACACACCCTTCAGAGATTCCTTTGCTCTCATTCTCTGAGATTTCCCCCATCTGTTTCATCCCTGCAGCTGGTAGATTATTAGCATTATCAGTAGAAGCAGTACTAGTAGTAAAAGTGGCAGTAGTAGCAGCAGCAGAGGTAGTAGTAGCGGTAGCGGTAGCGGCAGTAGTGGTACTATTTTATTTTGTTCTGTTTGCATTTTAAGTCTGTTACATTCCTGCAGCTGGTAGCTTATTATTATTATTAGTAGTAGTAGTAGTAGCAGTAGCAGTAGTAGTGGCAGTAGTAAAAGTGGCAGTAGTAGCAGCTGCAGAGGTAGTAGTAGCAGTAGTAGTAGTTGTAGTAGCAGCAGTAGCAGCAGCAAAGGTAGTAGTACTAGCAGTAGTAGCAGCAGCAGAAGTAACAGTAGTAGTAACAGTAGCAGTAGCAGTAGTAGCAGCAGCAGAAGTAGTAGCAGTAGTAGTATTTTATTTTGTTTTATTTGCAGTTTAAGTCTTAGCTTTATCTTTTTCTATTGGGTAAGTTATCCTGTTTTCCTTTAGACTGGATGTCATACCTATTAATTTCTTTTGTTTTTAGGCAGTTTTTATATTGTATTTTTATGTATTTTGTTTATGTTGTTTTATGTTTATATTATTTTATCATGTAAAGTGACCTTGGGTCTGAGATAGGCCCTATATAAAATAAACTTATTATTATTAGTAGTAGTAGCAATAGTAGTATCAGTAGTGGCAGTAGTGGCAGTAGTGGCAGTAGCAGTAGTAGTAGTAGTAGCTGCGGCAGTAGTAATAGTAGTAGCAGCAGCAGTAGCAGTAGTAGTAGTAGTAGCTGCGGCAGTAGTAATAGTAGTAGCAGCAGCAGTAGCAGTAGTAGTAGTAGTAGCTGCGGCAGTAGTAATAGTAGTAGCAGCAGCAGTAGCAGTAGTAGAGTATTGCAAAATTTAGGATTAGAGCAGAAAGATAGAGAGTTAGTTAGAGGTTTGTATAGATTTTAAAAGCATGAGTTATGGTTGATACGGTGATGTTTTCTGTAAGGAGACTGAAGGATGTCAGTTTAAGAGGATGTAACTCAGTAGATTGTAATTGTACTGGATTGTAATTTTACTGCTGAGGAGGAAACCTTTACTCTTCCCTTTGCACTTTATGTGTCTGTGTGACTCTTCACCGCATTCTCTCATCAATGGAACCTCATCATGTCTGTCTTGTACGCCTGAGTGACTTCCTGAATCCACACTGCTTTCTCAGCTGTTTGAGAAGTCATGTGTGTCTTTACCTTTAAACACTGTGTAGATCTGTGTGTCCTTGGATAAAAGGTAGAATTCACCTCACTGTTAACTCTGACAAGACATCTGCTGTGACCCACCTCGACTCACGTCTGCTTAAATAAAATCCTGAGAACTCTGTCTCCTTGTGTCCTGAGTTTGGTCATTTCATCTTTAAGCACCATTTCACCAATCCAACAAGAAGTTTATTTAACTTTTATGGAAGGAGTCTCCAGTGTCATCACTTTGTAACAGTCTGAGGTAAAGCTGTAACTTCTTTTTCCTCCACGGAGTGGTCTTCAGAAAGGAAAGCGTTGTGTTTCTCAGTAACACAACAAGCAGCATTTTTTTGCCTTATTAACTTCAAGAGAGTGAAAAAAAGAGGCTGGTGAGGGAACGACTGTTTATAGCTGCTATAATGTAAGTGAGAACAGGAACTTGTTTTGCAGATGTTCCACAACATTAAATGTTTCAATAAACATACAAAAAGGATATGTGTCTTTCATCGATAAATAAAAATTGTAATTGTTGGTAAATTGTGCTATAAGAGGAATAAATCACATGCTGTTGTAAGAAAATAATCAATATCTGTGAGGTAAAACACCTTTGATTATTTTCCTGTAACAGCATGCTCTGTCATGTTTTAGTCCTTACACACACAGAGCCAGTTTGTAAACGGGCTCTGTGTGTGTGTGTGTATGTCAGTATTTAATGTCCTAATAAAGCCCTATTTCATCGACCAAAGCAATTTCACTCTAAATACACACAATGAGCCTATTAGAGTAACAGGTGTGTGCACCTGCCTACAATGCTGCATCAATGGTTCGCTGTTCTTTCTTTCTTTCTTTCTTTCTTTCTTTCTTTCTTATGCCAATGCTGTTTGTGCTAGTCTTCTGTGGCCCTCTGTGGTTTCATATGGGTGGAAATGATCGTGACGTAGGTTTGCTAACCATCGTCTCCTGAGATCACTCCTAGCTGGGAAGCCGTGGAAGCTTAAAGCTGTTACACTTCAGAAAGACGCTGTGCAGAGGGGGACACAGAAAAATATTTGCTCTTAAATACCTTATAGCAGATACTCATTTTGATTGTCTTACGAAGGACAAACAGTACTCTCGAACGTAAACAGGGCTACTAGAAATGCGAGAACCGTGCAGTTTCAAAACGGAGATGCGTCACAGCCCTGCATGCAAGTCATTTAAAGCTGAGCAGGCTTGCTCATGCTATAGCGGGATTGTTGTTGGGGTAGCTAAACTTCAGTAGATAAATAGCTAGCTTTGTAGCTATCACTCTGGCTCATAATGGTTTGAGGATGGGTTGTATTAAGTGCTTATAAACGTTTCTGCCTACCAGTTGTTAAACTCCTCTATTTTACTCGAGGCTCCTGTTCAATCAACCAGACTTCACGTGATGTATATTTGCTGATGTAAGCTACAAAACAAAAAGCTATAAATCACGTACATGACGAACTGATGCTATAGAGCTTAATTTGAAATAGATACTAAGTCTCATGGATGAATGAGTGAATAAATTATGTAGCTGTAGATGAGAGCTGTTCACTACAGTGATATCACAGACCGGCTGCACTGACCCTGTTACCGGGCACACATGCATGCAGAAGGTGGCCAGTGCAGTGGCAGCGTGATAAATAAAATGAAACCATATCCATCATAACCACTGTCCCCTGTACAGCGCATTCCTTCTACACTCCAATTCCCTCCTTAAAGTCGTACACTCAGCTAACTGTGGGCATTCCTCCTGACAGTGAACTTTCTATTTATAATTTATTAATGAACAATGTCACACTTTTTACCCATAAATATTTACATTTAATGCTATGGAACGTCTGAGAGACAAGTTAGTTCCTGTTCTCACTTACGTTATAGCAGCTATAAATGCTCTAAAAGCAGCTATAGGGTCATTCCCTCACCAGCCTCTCTTTTTTTTCTCTTTTTCGTCTACTAATAAGACAAAGAAAACACTGCTTGTCATGTTACAGAGAAACCACAAAGCGTAAACACCTTTGTCCTGAAGAGTTTCCAGTGGCAGAAAACTTACTGACCGTTACAAAGCACTGACACTGGAGACTCCTTCCAGAAATGTTAAATAAATATCTCCTAACAGAAAACTTTACCACATCAATATGTTTATTGATATCTATATTTTAATTTTTTTTTTTTTTTTGTAATTAGTTTATTATTAGACTCAGATTATGAGCAGTATCTGCCATTCAAGCCATTGAGCTTCTGACAACTTCTGATCAATCAGATTCCAGAATCCACCAATGCTGTGGTATAAACAAGTGTGACTATTTAATAATTTGTAATTAGGAATGATTTCTGAATAATCTGGAAGTAGATGGAACAACTTGAGATATTAAAAGGGGGAAAAAAGGGGAACAGAGAGAGGGACAGAAAGAGAGACAGGGAGACATGTAAGTGAACCAAGAGGAAATATTGTATTAGAGCATAAAAGTTGCCAACCAGTCATCTCTCTGTCTGTCTCTCTAGATATCTCTGTCGTTCTCTCTTTTCCTCTCTCTTTAACTGTAACACACTCAGTGAATAGTGAAAGTAAAATTAAGGAGTGAACACACTCACCATCTGCGAGTGGCTCTTTGGGCAGCCGTTAATGTCCTCGATCTTTTCATTGGCTGCAGAAAGAGAAAAGTTAAGTGTTTAAGTCCATGAACTCTGTCCAAGAGAGTGTCAGAGTGTGTGTGTGTCTGTGAGTGAGTGTGTGTGTTAGTGGGCCCAACCCCCTACGAGCAGCTGAGAAAAGGCAATACAGACTGCCAGCTGATTCCACACTACCACATACACCGAGGAAGGAGGCAGATGAATAAGCACAGAGTGTGTGTGTGTGTGTGTGTGTGAGTGAAAAAAGGAGTGCTCTGTTTGATAAAAATATACTATCATACATATGCTATATTAGAGCCCTAGATAGATAAAGATTAATCTGATTCTCAAGATTCTTTACGCTTCTCTTCAGGTTTCATGAAAATCACATGAATTTGCTGTTATGCAGTGAACGTATGACCTTTTAAATTTACATTTTTGAAAGGTTAAATAACAAAGTCTCTGCATCAGAGTCTATATGTAACACACTGTGATGAGTTTGAATCTCGGCGATGACAGTCATCCATGGTCGGGAGCCAAGGGAGCAAAACTGGCAGTGCTTTGTGGGTGGGAGGGGCATACTCTCTATCCCCTGTCAATCACAGTGACACTGGCCAATCATAGGGGTCTGTGAGCTCATGTACACGGAAGGGGGTAGATAGCGCTCTCCCCCGAGTGTGTTACACTGCCCTGTGATGCTGCATGAGCAATAAGATGCAGTTGTTTGGCTTCATGTGTCTTGGAGGAAGCACGTGCTAGGCTTGACCCACCCCGGTTGGTAGCTGTCGTATGATGAGGTGCCTGGTGGGTGGGAATTGGTAGGTGACAAAATTAGGGAGAAACAATGGAGTGGGAAATGATGTCGTTAACAAGAAATGCATTTTAGTGTTTTGGCAAAATCTGACATATCAACAGTGTAAATTTACTTACACAATGACATGACAGAGAGCCAGCACTGATTAATTGAACTTCGGGGCCGTTTACACAACAACGTTTTCAGCCAAAAACGGGAAACTTTTTATGCGTTTTGCCTGTTCGTTTACACGACAACGGCGTTTTGGGGACTGAAAACGCATATTTTTGAAAACGGGTTTTAAAGTGCAAGTTTTTGAAAACGCCGCCATTATCGTCTCCATGTAAACACCCAAAACAGGAATCTTTGAAAACGGTGACGTCATGCGCGTGCGTAGTACGTGTTAA
>CM040464.1:25317238-25366644 GCA_022758105.1 Pangasianodon gigas | reverse complement strand
CTCTATCTGTTGTGCCTTGTAGATCTACATTTATACTCTATTTATATGTATCCATTTGCATTTCCATTTGTATTTTTACATCCTTTTTTTGTGTGTGTGTTATCTGTATGCACCTAGGGTCTGAGAGTAACATAATTTCAATTCTCTGTATGTGCTGAACATGTGGCAGAATTGACAATAAAGTTGACTTTGACTTTGACTTTTGATTCATGCATTCATTCATGTTTCAAAGACTCATATGACCTATCCACAAGCCATGACAGTGCAATCAGCTGAGCGATTCCCACTGGTCTTAGAGATGCATGTGATCTGCTACATTCATAAGAGTAGACACATTCTCCATAATTTCCACCCACTCCCTATCCTTAGGTTTATGTGGTATTGATGACAAGACATTGATGCTAGTACAATAGGTCAGGTTCTAAGAATATCATTAAGATAAAACTCTGTTTGTGGAAGTTAGTGAGGGAGTTGATACAGATATACTGTAGGTCAATATCAAGTATAAGTCTGGGGTTTTGTTCCCTTGCTTTCTTCGCTCCAGAGCAGATTTAGTGCTAGCATAAGCGAATTTGTGAATAGATAAGTCTTTAGCCAGCCAGTGAGTCAGATATACTGAAAGTCAGGTGAAGTTGATTCCACCACCTGAGTGTCAGTACAGAGAAGACATGAATACTTTAAATACAACTGAATAGCTTCAAACGAATAGATTCTCTCTTATAATCTTAATTTAGGACTTCATTTTTGGTCTATTTTACAAAGAGCCAGAGTGTACTTTCAAAACCATTAGGAAACTTGGCAGCTATTTCTGAAAACACACACACACACCTGTGAGTAAAAAAAAAGAAAACCACTGTATGGATCAGTGAGCTGTCAGCAGAACCTCTTTGCTTTTATCTCCTGAAAACTTTGAGGTTGAGCAACCTTAAAGGAATTTCTTAAAAAGCCCCTATGCTAACTTTACTCTAATTACAGAGCTAATGCAGTGAGTCAAAAACGCAGTTAACCAGAGGCCCTCCATTACACACACACACACACCCACACACACACATACACACACACACAGAGGCTCAATAACAGCAGCATAAAATAAGAGCCTAGTTAAAGGTAATTACATGAAATTGTACAGAGGTGATGGAAAGGTCAGTTAGGAAGAGAGTTGAAATAAACGATGTTATCATTAATTCAACTCTTAAACACATTAGACCTAAATAAAAGGCTTTTGCTTCCTCTAAATGAGAAGAACATCAAGTTGCTAGCTCAGTATCTAACCCTAAAAATGCAAAAAAAAAAAAATGCAAAAAAAAAAAAAAAAAAAAAACAATGAAAAACAATGCAATTCAAAAATTCATTAAATATATTTATATGATGAATCTGATTGGTCAGATGGTGTGGATAAGGTTTATATAACAGCATGGCTCGTACAGTAGTTCCAGCTGTAACATAAACAATAGGTTTATATTAATGAGCTCATTCTAATACGCTACAGTTTCCATAGTAACAGCTCATACACAGGGACGTGTGGATGCTTCACATAATCTAAGACTAATAATAAACAAATTTAAAAAATATGTTGTTTAACAAAGAAAAATGTATAGTCCTTTATGTCCTTAATATGGCATTTTCTTTAAGTGGACATTAATTTAACATGTCTGTAAGGAGTCTCCAGTGTCAGCACTTTGTAATGGTGAGTTAGTTTCTCGACACTGGACAGTCTTCAGGACAGAGGAGTTTACACTTTCCGGTTTCTCAGTAACATGACAAACTGTGTTTTTGTCTTACTAACTTCAAGAGAGAACAACTGTTTATAGTTGCTATAAAATAAGCAGGAACTAAATTGTCTCATGGATGTTCCATAACATTAAATGTAACTATAAACTGTTAAAAGTGTGATGTGTCATCCATTAATAAATTAAACATTGTAACTGTTGGCAAATTGCTGTGGTATAAGCGGAATAACACACTCCAGACTGTGCAGTTATACGAAAATAATCCACTGCAGAGTGCTCACTTCATGTTGGGCCGTATCACATCACCCAAGTGTGTATCATTTGCGTATAAATGCGCAGCCTGCAGTGTGTAATTCTGACATAAAATAAATTTACCTTCTACTGCAAGGCTTCATTTTAAACCCTTTAAACTTGGTTCAGACTTTCTGAGAAACAGCAAACACTGGCCAAATTCTATTCACGTTTGGTCTGAGCACTGCTTTAGCCGAGTTGGCACCTCTCAAACTATGCAAAAGAACTATAAATTCAAGAAACATATCAAAAAAAAAAAAGAAAAGAAAAAGTTCTTCCTGGCTGCAGATATGGTGATGTACCCCAGTTCTCTAGTTTAAACCTCTTTTTATGTTCTGAGGTTAATGACATACTTTCTGGCTCTGTTTTTGTTCTTTACTATCCCTGAATTCTCCTTAACAAAGGAGGCAACAGGTCCATCAATACAATCACATGGTCACCTACTTCAGAAATCTACATATAACCCATTTTCATAATGAACGCTTCATCCAGTTTCGCTCTTCAACAACCTATATAAATAAATAATAACTATTATTCCTCTCTACAGACAGGCCAGTGTACCCTTAAAAACTTCTAAATGGAGCAGCCACCAATTTTTCAACTCATGTATGCAGTTTACTGTTTGAAATGTATAAAACATACATAATAAAGAAAAATACATCAAATTCAGCATTGTTCCCTGTACATTTGGTGAATCCCAAGGCAGTATTTTAATCCTCTTTTCACTTTTTTATATAAATCCTTTCTTGTGGAATTGGCAATGTCAAATACAACAGACACTAGCTCTGTTAGCTCATTTTAACTTTGCTAGCAAAAACTCCAACTCTATTTTAAGCCCTTTACACTTTCCCTGCAGACCTATCATCATGTTTAGCAAATACTCATCATTTTAGAATAATCAGAGAACAGGTCACTTTTAGAGAAGTTAATCAATCTCACAGTTACCTTTTTTCCAAAATTTAAAAATGGCTCCAACTTATGGGTAGTTCATACCATTAATTTACTTACTATCAACACTATATTCATGATAGCTGCTAGCTGTTTTCAGTATAATAATAATAATAATAATAATAATAATAACAGCAACAATTTTCTAAAATAATAACTTTCTAATTGCCACATGGTGGTGTACCTCAAGGCTCTATGTTTAGCCCCCTACACTTGTTCCAGACCTCAGTACCAAGGTTTAGCTAAAGCTCACCATTTTGTAATGATTACAGAATGTCCTGCTGTTGTTTCTTTCTGGTAAACATAGATCCATGAGTGCCATGACGTATCCACAGGTTTAGAGAAGTTGTGCAAAGAATAAAAAAACGCACACTAATCCTTCACATCCTTCACTGAATCCTTGACCAGCGTCGATTAGCCACAAAAACTTAGCAGACAAGGTGTCAGGGATAAGTTTAGCCTCCGTGCGCAATATATCTTTCTCTCCACAGCTCTATTTCAAGTGCCGGAGACCTTGACTGTCGTTCATCATCCTGTCCGTACTGTGTGTATTCTCAGCTTCTTTTCTACTGTGTTTCTTTTGTATTGCTCTCTGTAGAGATGATACCTATGTAAGTCTTGTGTGTTTGATCCTGGCTCCACCTCCGAACCACCAAATTCTGCACCCACACAGCTCACACACACACACACACACAGAGACTGTCAAAAATACAGACAAGTACACACACCTGGTTAGGACTGACATCACATTGGAGTGTTACCATATAACACTTACATGGAGAGAGAGAGAGAGAGAGAGAGAATCCCTGAGGGTATCTAGCAAAGAAGTCAGAAGTCACACAAACATACGCACACACACGCACACGCACACACACACACACACACACACACAGCAAAGCAAAGCTTCAAACTATGCGTGTCTACAGATTTGTTAGTAAGATGTAAAATCTAAGGTAAAGCTGGGGTATACCATCCCCCCTCAAAACACACAGAAAATGAGGAACATACCAATCTTTTTTGTGTGTGTGTTTTTGTCTGTGTATTTGAATTAATCTATGAATTAATTATTTTTTTCAACATTTCACATCAGTCTAAATTTCTAATATGTCATATGTGTGGTCAAAAAACATTTTTGATAGTTATCTTTATAGGGATCATATTACTTTGTGGTCTAAAGAGCCCTTTTCTGATAACAAAGGTAAACATGCACCAGTTCAAAAACACCACAGGTGATCATCTTCATCTTCTTCAGTGCATCACCTTCAGTGGACCTCCTCAATGATAGTCACTATAATAAGGTTTGTTTTAGTGCTGTGTCTGTTTTAGAATCATTCAGCCTGTCTACTGTGTTTGAATCAGGCTATACTCAATACTGAGTTATTAAACAAACAGCAATCTAAGCTTTCAGTGCCATATTGTGGTGTTGACATTAGTCTGAGTCTTAAACCATGTCTATCTGATGAAACCTGAACGCCCTCCATTGCATATGTTGTAGATGCTACTCTGACTAAAATGTACAAAAAAATGTTAGCATTAATAAACCAATTAAATTTATGTCAGCATGCATAGAACTAATAATGACAGTGACAAACAAGCAGCTGTAAGTCATAAAAGTATAATCATAACTATATTATAATCAGTATAATTATCACTGAGTGCGAGTTTAATACAATAAATATAACATATTGTGTTTTTATTGCTACAGAGTGCGGTCATGATATGTGGGAACATGTTAAAATAAATAGGAGGATCCATGATGGGTGATAGTTAAAGACTAGTATTAAATTCACCGAAATGATTTTTTATTATACCAATGCCAAAATGTACTAAAATACCCATATAAAGCTTATCTGTAATGAACCTTTCCTGAGCCTCCTGCACGCCAAAGCCTCAGACTGAGCAGAAGCCCCTGGTTGGACAGAGGATTGTGTTAATGTGAGAGATCTGAAGTTTGAACAAAGTAAAGTGGGAATGAATTGAATTGGTTCATTGATAATGTCTCTAATAACATTAACTTTTGTAAGGATTGTTGATTAGATTAATTATCACTTATAAAAACATGTGCTGTAGCTCGATAATTATTACAACTATTACAGTTAAAAACTAACTACAAGGTTTTTTTTTATTAACTAGCAGTCAGTGCTAGTTTGCTTGCTAGACAATGACAGCTAAGTTAATTAACATTAACCAAAACACTTTGGTAACTTAGCTAATAGCAATTATCAAAGTTAGCATGCTAATGTTGGTGCGGTAGCTAACGTTTAACATCACGAGAAGATTGGTTAGGCATGAAGTGGGCTACAATCAATATAGAAAACAAGAGAAGATTACTTAATACATATCGATCTTATTCAAACAGCATAGAGGTAGAGTTTAGCTTGAATAAATATGTATGATGGTCTGGAATGTGGCATACAGAGCAATCGAGTGAAAGTTTGATACGATGCTATGCTACATATGTTTGTGCCAGAACGTCGATTTCTAATGTATAGAAGTTTCTGCAGATAAATTACATGCGAATGTTTTTATGGTGAGACTGGATTGTATCTACGCAAGCCTACAGTCAGGTTAGCCCTCCTGTAATGTTCACTATTTAGCAACATTCTTACCGTTGTCTCAATGGTGTAACATTAAGCAACGTTCTTAGCAAAGCTGATGAATGACAAACACATCTCATGCTGGCATAATTAGCATTTGCACGCTAACTGAGGCCTCCATTCACACATTAGACACGGACATGCAAACGAAGGTCCATCTGTCCATTTTTGTCCAAGTGACCTCAAAAAAAGTGCAATTACATGCCTTGGCATTGTTTATGGACATATACACTAGTGTGTACTATGATCAATAACACTCTCTCTCTCCTTTGGATGGGCAACTCCCTCCCACACACACACACACACACATATGCATACTCAGTGCTCCAATAGTAATACATAATTAAACAGCCACTTCATCGCCTCATCACCAGACTAGCAATAAACCAGAATAACGAATATCAAATAAATCGGTCTACTCAACTATCTGTGTAGCTATCAGTGTCTGTCAGAGGTTACACATTGTTTAATGCCAGTAATCTGAAATAAAGTATTAAATATTACATAAACATTAAGATGCTTTTAAGATCAGCTACTCTAATATGCCTAATCTTGCAATATCAGTCAAGTTCAGGCATACATTTTCATACAAAACACACATCTGTACATAAATTACATAATGAAGCTTAAAGAAAACACCCAGAAATGCAGATCAAATAAGAAATATGATGTAGTGTTTCTTAACTGAAAGCTGACACAGCAGAATCACACTCTGTGGGCAAAACTTATCTGTGTATAGGAACAGAGTGACGCAGCACACATGTACAGTGCATTACGGCTGCTAATGTGTACACTGTGCACTGAAATATCCTTTGGCTCTTATAATTAAAGTGAATAATGAATTAGGTAATCATTCATTCATCTTCAGTAAGGGATTCATCCTGATCAGAGTCACGGTGGATCCGGAGTCTATCCCAAGGAGCACTGGGGCACAAGGCACCACACACACACACACACACACACACACACACACACACTCATTCACACCTAGGGGCAATTTAGCATAGCCAATTCACCTACCTGCATGTTTTTGTACAGTGGGATGAAACCAGGGACTCAAGAGGAAACCCACACAAACACGTAAAACTCCACACAAACAGTAATACAGGCTCAGGATCAAACCCTGGAGCTGTGAAGCAGCAACGCTCCCCACTGCGCCACCATGCTGCCCATAAAGTATTACGATTGGCTTAATTACGCTCTGCACTCTCTTCTCTTCTCTTCATTTTTATTCTCCTTTTTCTCCCCTCCTCTTTGATTCCCTGCTGCTTTCCTAACTGCCTTTTCTCCCTTTCTTTCCATTCCTCTTTCTTCCTCTTTCTTAGTACACTCCTCTTACATCTCTCCATTTTTTATCCCTTCTTCCTTTCTCTAACTATAGTGGACAATTAAGGAAATTAACACTGCTGTTATGTCACAACTAGTCCTGTGTTAATATTCAGTTTATCACAGCTTACAATGACACCACAATATTGTATAAAAGTGATGAGTGGTTAAAAAAAAAAAGTATGGTATTGACTTTTTCAAAAACAGGACACAACTTTAGATGACACAATCCTTTAGAAAACATGGAGCCTTCCGAATAGGACAGAAACACAAGTTGTGCCTACCTCTAAGTGGAACCTTATTTGAAAGTGTCCATGATAAAATTACATGCTAAACACTACAATATCATGTACTGGCACAATCATAACAAATTGTTGTACTCATTGAACTAGAATCGTATATTAAAAAAAACTATATATGGATAAAATATATTTACCAGTTTCATGCTGATATTGTTCTGCTCCCATTGCCATAGAATCACACTGCTCATCTTCATCAGCACACACACACACACACACACACACACACACACACACATAAAAGTGTGAGGGTGATACCGGTCTGTTTCAGACTACCGCTTACTGATTGGGATAGACACACAGACAGACAGACAGAGAGAAAGAGAGACTCCTCCTTCATATCACTGTTCATTACACATTAGTGGGATAGACACAAAGAGAGAGAGAGAGAGAGAGAGGCTCCTCCTTCATCTCACTGTTCATTACACAGTACACACAATAAAAAAGTAATTGATACACAAACAGAATTTTTTCTTACAAAATGTGTGTGTGTGTGTGTGTGTGTGTGTTATCAAGTGTCCCCATGATAATAGAAATAATGGCACAGGAATGCACTGACTGATTGCAGGTTCAAGAAATTGGGTGTATATTGTGTTTGGATGTCCTGTGTGTAACCCCATTTCAACACTGGAGACCAGTCAGTCAGTTACTGAGCAGAAATGCCACACTTAGGTTTCAGGCTGGTGCAACAATGCAGCTTTTATTCAAAAAAAAAAAAAAAAAGCAATAATATTTAGTTTTGAATACTTAGGCTAAGGTTAGGATCATTTAGTTAGAGTAACACACCACAAAGTCAGTGGAAAAATCCCACAAAGATAACTGTGTGTGTGTGTGTGTGTGTGTGTGTGTGTGTGTGTGCGCTATCCAAAACCCACCAAACCCACAAATTACAACTCAAACTTAAGTTCAGTTCCAAACGTCTTTTTCCCACACTGATGAATTTACACAGGCTGCCAGAAAGTAGTGTTTTATAAACACACACACACACACACACACACACACACGCATACAGAAAAAATGGGGACCAGCTAAATGTCCCCACAAGGTCAAAACTGTCCTCTCATATTTTTTATCATTATGGGGATAGGGAACACACAATTGTTGTGATCTCTGAATATTGTACTGGATTCCACCAACTCAACTCAGCTCAACTGTCTGCAGTAGAGACCCTGGAGCCACAGTTTGTGCGGTAGATACGGCCTCTCGCAGTAGCCGCCTCTCGACCACCCATATTGGTGATAGACACTATACTTGTTCATCCTGGGAGCATGCACACTGTGAGACTAACTCAAAGTAGTAAGTACAGCGTCATTAATTAATATGTAAAATGCCGAATTGTAGCTGTATAATTTTCACAAGTACTTTGATTTTACTCTTGTCAGGAAAAGATTTCAGAGCTTTGACACACTGAGCTACCATTTGCTAGCAACATTTTAATCAAAGTAATGCAAGTATAAGTAGCTAATGGAAGGTACCAACTGCTAGTCATAACATCAGTACAACAAGCTGTACACAGTACACAGGTGTATTTTGTCCCTGCTGATGACTTGTTCAGCAAAGCGGGCTGAAAAATATCAGCTCAGTGGAGATCAAATCTAGGGGGTATGCCATTCTGTGTAATCCACCTGACATAACTGTCACTGATGCTGGCTGCATGAATCTACAGTGGGCTGGAAAGAAATCTGCCCCAGGGTCACTTCTTCATATCATTCTGTACAGTTTTCTGACAAGTGTTGCTGGTACTTTTGCCCCTAGCAAAAGACATTTTTTAATACCAAATAATGTGGATGGCAAAAATGAAACATTATAATGATGCCTTAAACCATAAACTTTATAATGATGTATTTGTCTAGTTGAAAATCAGCACTAATGTCAAATGAGATAATAATCCACTATCACAGTCCTGCAGTATGTGTGTGTGTTCTTTTGTGTTTTTGCCCCCAACAGCCTGGAAATAGGGACCCATCTGCCCTCCACACACACTCACAACTGCCCCCCTCCCCCCAAGAGCAGATGATGGGGTCTGTGAAAACAAAAGACGCACACACACACACACACACACACACATTCTCTCTTTCTCTCTCTCTTTCTGAGTCATAGAACGGAGAATCAAGAACATTAAGTATTAAAATGTTAACTATTCTTACTTTGTTCACCAGTCATACCTGCAGAGTTTTGATGTTTAATAATATAGTAATTAAATAAATAAATAAATGAATATATAGCTTATATATATATATATATATATATATATATATATATATATATATATATATATACATGACTGCAGGAGGAGTTAGTGTTAAGCAGGCCTTTGTTGTGGATCTTAGTTCCCTTATTTTTTTGTGTCATAGTCCCAGAGCCTAGTTCCCTTGTTTCTTGTTTTTCAGACAAACTATCATGTCCATAAATAATTGGACATTAAACAAAGTTATTGTTAAAGGGGCTTTTAAAGGGGCCAAAAGTAGTTGGACAATTGGCTGCTCAGTTGTTCCATCGCCAGATCTGTGTTATTCCCTCATTATTTCATCTACAATTAAGCAGAAAAAAGGTCTAGAGTTGATTAAGTGTGGTAATTGGCTTAGGGATCTGTCACTGTCACCTCTCAATATGAAGTCCAAAGAGCTGTCACTACCAGTGAAGGAAGCCATCATTAGGCTGAAAAATCAAAATAAACCCACCAGAGAGACAACAAAAACATTAGCCGTGGCCAAATCAACTATGTGATACATTCTTTAAAAACAAAAATGAACTGGTGAGCTCAGGAACACCAAAAAGGCTCAGAAGACCACAGAAAACAACTGTGGTGGATGACAGAAGAATTCTTTCCCTGGTGAAGAAAAAACCTTCACACCAGTTGGCCACATTGAGAACACCCTCCAGGAGGTAGGCGTATCTGTGTCAAAGTCAACAATCAATAGAAGGCTTCACCAGAATAAATACAGAGGGTTTACCACAAGAACTCAAAAACAGTAAGACCAGATTAGAGTTTGCCAAAAAAAACCATCTAAAAAAGCCCCTACAGTTTTGGAACAACATTTTATGGACAGAAGAGACAAAAATCAACTTGTACCAGAATTTTGGGAAGAGAAGAGTATAGAGAAGTAAAGGAACTGCTCATGATCTGAAGCATACCACCTCATCTTGTAGCGTGGGCGTGTATAGCTGTCATTGGAACTGGTTCTCTTGTATTTACTGATGATGTGACTGCTGACAAAAGCAGCGGGATCAATTCTGAAGTGTATATATTACCTGTTCATATTCAACCAAATGCTTCAAAACTCATTGGACAGCACTTGCACTGCAGATGCACAATTGACAATGACCCGAAGCATACTCCAAAAATAACCCAAGACTTTGTTAAGGCAAAGAACTAGAATGTTCTGCAATGGCCAAGTCTCTCATCTGACTTGAATTCTACTGAGCTGCATTTCACTCAAAACTGAAGGAAAAAATGTCCCAAGAACAAGCAAGAAGTCTGGTGATGTCTATGGGTTCCAGACTTCAAGCAGTCGTTGACAGCAAAGGATTTGCAACCAAGTATTACGAATGACAATTTTATTTATCATTCTGTTATTTTGTCCAATTACTTTTGGTTCCTTAAAAAAGGGGGGAGCACATGTAAAAAGTGCCGTAATTCCCACACCATTCACCTGATTTGGATATAAATACCCTCAAATTAAAGCTGATAGTCTGCATTTTTACATATATTCTTCATATTCATTGTTTAATTTCAACTCCAGTATACTGTGGTAGACAGCTAAAATAACTATAATTTTATCACTGTCCAAACCTTTCCTCATTGGACTCCACTTCCCAGCAGTCAAATGAACTACAAACCTCTTCACATGTTTAACCACGGCATCCATTGATCGTATCACAATCACTGGATTTCTAACTAGACCCACCTGTGTTCAACCACAGACATGCTTTAAACAGTCTGGCCTTTCAAACATTCAATTAAAAATTTCAGTTCTAGCTTCCCTACTAATGAGTCCAAGCCTTTGTTCAGTGTGTAATAGTTCTGGTTTCTTGATTCTGGTTTTGT
This sequence comes from Pangasianodon gigas, assembly GCA_022758105.1. Classification (NCBI taxonomy): domain Eukaryota; kingdom Metazoa; phylum Chordata; class Actinopteri; order Siluriformes; family Pangasiidae; genus Pangasianodon; species Pangasianodon gigas. The sequence continues at coordinate 25,355,405 of CM040464.1, read as the reverse complement.
TTATTGACTTTGATTCTCGTTTCCCCCTTATTGCTCCATTTGCATGTTGATTGGATTACAAGTTTGGAACTGCCCTATGGATTCTTTATTGTTTTTTTATTCAATTTTTATTTGTATCCTACCACCATCTTTGTGACAGTTGCCTTGTTCCTGGAGTCCTACCGATAGAGCCTAGTTCCTAGCTCCCTATTTCTACTAATTTATACATAGTTGTTCCCTCGGTCCCTTACCATAGTTTCTGGCTTTTCCCCCTGTTCCCTAAATAAGGTTCTGGGTTCTGTTCCATTCCCTAGTTTCTAGTTCCCTTGTTTCCAATTCTGTTATTGTAACACTGACACTAATTGCTCCACACATGGCCATAAGTTTGGTTGTGGTCTTATGATGCTTTTCCCTCTGCAGAGAGAGGCTACATTTCTAAGTTTTACCACACTGGCAATATAGAACTAACCAGTACACACACTGAAGAAAACAAAAAATTTTGTAAACAAATTATTTGGCTCTTACAGTCGTGGCCTAATGGTTAGAGAGTTGGACTTGTAACCCGAAGGTGAACCGGAAGGTCGTGGGTTTGAGTCTCAGGCTGGCAGGGATTGTAGGTGGGGGGAGTGAATGACCAGCGCTCTCTTCCACCCTCAATACCACGACTGAGGTGAGACCCTTGAGCAAGGCACTGAACCCCCAACTGCTCCCCGGGCGCCGCAGCAAAAAAGGCTGCCCACTGCTCCGTGTGTGTGTTCACTACTGTGTGTACACTTAGATGGGTTAAATACAGAACACAAATTCCGAGTATGGGTCACCATACTTGGCTACACGTCACTTCACTTCACTTCACTTTATTTTAAGTTAAATTTTGTTAGTGATGCCTTGGATTACATCACAGCACACGCTGTCCCTGCCGCGGCCCGGGTTCGATTCCCGGCCAGGGAACCAACCCCAGTGACACTGCAGTCCCAGTGCCGGTCCCAAGCCCGGATAAAATTGGGGAGGGTTGTGTCAGGAAGGGCATACAGCATAGAAACTGTGCCAAATCAAATATGCGGACCAATGATCCGCTGTGGAGACCCCTAACGGGTGCAGCCAAAAGAAGAAGAAGAAGAAGAAGATTATCATTAACATTTGTATTGACTGGGTTTTTTGATATGTGAATGTGTTTATTGTTTATTGTCTTTTTGCTTATATATAAAATACTATTTTTCTTTATTGATATATATTTATGAATTAAGAACATTTTGCTATGTGTGTTTATTGCAAATTGTGTGTTTATTTGTATTAGAGGTATTACTGACAAAACTGTCTGAAAGTACAAGATAATTTGTGTTTATCATTTGATGTAGAACATCATTCTTATTTTTGTTTCCTGCATAAATTGCTAACATGAATAGCGTACATTGTTGCCATGAGTAAGCAGAAATATGATATTTAAAAAGTGCCAAAAAAGCGCCACATGAAACACCTGCTTCATCTCACAGAGAACTGTGCGTAAAAATATCATGGCCATGTGAACATCCATTATTATGAGGTCGAAGAAAAGGTCAAACTCTCAAAACATCTCCCACAGGTCCCATGGTGTGTGTGTGTGTGTGTGTGTGTGTAGACAGATGTCTCCACATTAATAGACATTTTAGAGGAAGAGAGGAGACATGAATGACCTCAGAGTCAGATCAGAGAGAAACAGACACGCTAATCTATGCTCGGGTTGCATTCTGTCTCTAATGTAGGTTTTAGCTGAAATAAATCAGGCGTTTCTGTTAGGTAACACTATAATGTTGTAACTTTAGCACTAACATCAGAAGCAGATGACATTAAAAATGGAAAAATTGATCATGCTAAACAGCCTCTCTGAATATTTTAAAAAGACTTTGTCTTTATCAAGTGCAATTCAATATCCATTTTAACCCACACGGACACACATACACAAAAGTACAAAAGTTTTGTTCTCTGGTAAATTAGACTAATTAAAAAAAAGTAATAAATATGACATCATCCTGTTGGTAGTAAAAGAAACACTGGTATAGTACACACTCTCGCCACTAGAGGGTGAGAGTGACTGAATCATCCCCATCAGTGCTGGCTGAAAAGGCATCCATTCCAGAAAGCAGGATTCCCAAGTCAGAGAGGAAACTCAACTCAAGATTCAGAACAGCAGATTTTTCAGGATCAGTCCACACCTGCAGCATTTTAAGGACAGCACCTGATCGAATGTTTAACCCTTACTGAAAACGTTGTGCAACATCTAACTTTGGACCCACTGTGACCCTGCCTTTGATAAAGCAGTAATTGAAGGTGAATGAATAAATGAATGGGGGCACGGTGGCATAGTGGCTAGCACTGCTGCCTCACACCTCCGGAGTTGGGGGTTTGCATGTTCTCCCTGTGCTTCAGGGTCCGGTTTCCTCCGGGTACTCCGCTTTCCACATGCATTGGATTCCCACATGCAGTCCAAACACATGCATTGTAGGCTGATTGGCATGATTGTGTGATTGTGCCCTGCGATGGGTTGGCACCCATCCAGCGTGTGCCCCGAGTCCCCTGGGATAGGTTCCAGGCTCCCCGTGACCCTGCGTAGGATAAGCGGTACGGAAAACGGATGGATGGATGGATGGATGAATAAATGAATGAAATAGTTTTCATGAACAGAAACTAGAATCACTTGTTATGCTGTCAAATAATAATAAACAGATTTGTCTTTGTTGAGCACACTTTTATAGCTCAAAGCATTCAATAATAATTAAAGCAGATTGTTAATGGTACGCTCTAATCCTTACTTTAACCTCAGGAACCAAAAGGAAACATTTTAGCTCTTTTTTTTAACGTGGGGTTTTTTGTAATAAAGAAATAAAGAAATAAAGTTATTCTCTTGGGGACCATCCAAATGTCCCCACCAGGTCAAATCCGTCAGATATTCCTCTCCTTGTCAGAACAGTTGATCCCCACCATGATATAAAACATGCACACACACACACACACACACACACACACACACACACACAGACAAATAAATACACTGACTTGTGCATTACTGTTGCTAACCTACTATCCCAACCTACTAACCCTGGGTCCTAACCCTGGCATCTTTTTCAAGGTTTTCTGGGACTAAGCATCATGCAGACCAGCTAAATCATACAAGGTCAAAACTGTCATGCATTCCTATCATCATGGGGAGATTTGGTTCCCATAATGTGATAAATGCGAGTACCACTCCCCCTCACACCCTTTCTTTTGGCATAGCCTTAAATGGTGCTTGAAAATGCTCACAGAGAGTAAGAGAGATAGAGAGGGAGAGATAGAAACAGAGAAAGAGTCAGAGCTGTTGCCTAGCATTTGTGATCTCCCGAATAAAACACACACACACACACACACACTCAGCTGCTTTAAAGCCAAACAAGCATGCCCTACTTAGATATTAAATAAATACACACAGTTCCACACTAGTCCTTCAAATATACAATTCATTTAATTATTAAATTAAACTAAGCTACAGTGTGAGGAATAACAGTACACACACACACACACAAGCACAGTAACAAGTGTCAGGCCTGTATGTAGTTATAGAAACTACTAGAATATTTCATCTTCCAGCACAGTACATCTCTATACTGATGAATCATCACACTGCTACTGCACACCTAACACAGCACACACACTCCAGCTCATCTGATTAAACCTGATTACATCAAATACACATTATACTCAGCATAAAGGAAATAGACAAACACACACACACACTTGCGCACACACACACACACACACACAGTCCTCTAACCTGTACGTCTGCTGGTTCTTGATGTCTGTCGGTCTGAAACGGCAGCATAACTGCATCGGTGTGTGTGTGTTTGAGCACGCTGGAGTATGAGTGTGTGTTTAGGGCAGTGCACTGGGGCAGCACAGCACGAGTAGGGAGTCCAGACTTCATCACAGTAGCCATGTGGATGATGGGCATCTCCTCTCACACATTCACATATAATCACATATATTGTTACACACACACACACACACACACACACACACACACACAGTGTCTCTCTCACAATTTTCAGTCTTGCTTATCTTCTTCTTCTTCCGTATGGAGAATACAGCCACTTATAATCCACTCCGAATGTCATGTCACCATACACCAGCAAGAGAGTGAGAGAGAGAGAGTGAGAGATAGACAGAGAGAGAGCAGAAGAACTACAAATGAAACGAGAAGCTGCTGCTCACTGGATCAGTGCAAGAACTACGCCCTCACTCAACCTTCCACACCCTCTCTCTCTCTCTTCTCTCTCTCACTCTCTCTCTATCTCTCCTCCTCTTTCTCGCCCTCTCTCTCCCCATCTCTCTCTCTCTCTTCTCTCTCTCTCTTCTCCTCTATCTCCCCATCTCTCTCTCTCTCTCCTCCTCTTTCTCTCTCTCTCTCTTAGCAGGTGTAGTATCAGTAACTACTGGTTGGCATTTTTAGCTGCTGCATAATTTTCTCTTCACACACACACACACACACACACACACACACACACACACACAGTAAAAAGCAGGGTGTTACTGCTGCGTGTAATTAACGGTGATATGTGTGTGTGTGTGTGTGTGTGTGTATTTAAGGTGCTACACTGATATGAACAGCTAATGAGAGCTGTGATGAAAAAAAAAAAAAAAAGTGTGTTATACACTAGAAATGTTTTAGTGGATCTAACAATAAATTAGAAGAAGCACTATTATGTATGTGTACAGCACACTGTACGTAATCCTCAAGTGACCTGCCAAACATAGAGAGAAAGGCAGGGTTGAGGATAAAGATGGCTGAGGTTGTGTTAAAGTCAGCATCTATTTTATGGCATTTGACAGACACCCTTATCCAGAGCAACTTGCATTTATCTCATTTTTTTATATAACCAAGCAGTTCTAGGTTAAGGGCCTTGCTCAAGAGCCCAGCAGTGGCAGCACTGGGATCTGAACTGACAACCTTCCAAGCAGTAGGCCAAAGCTTTAACCACTGAGCTACCACTGATACTGAGTGATAGACTTTATACCTCCATCCATGTAAAGTACAAAGTGTTTTCATGCATGCTGCACTTTTTAATAAAACATTTTAAAAGAAAAGTTTAATGTTAACAGTTTATGAAATGTTTGCCTATGGGATTTCATTGATGTTTTGATCCTTTTTTTTAACCATGCACATCCTCATCATTTATTGTGCGCATACATCATGTGGCATAACCAAAAATTTCAGTAACTGTATTAAAGTTAAAATTTAAAAATAAAAAATATCAATGTTCAGTGGCTGAAATAATCACTCGCACAGAATGTTCATGTGAATACTACTCATTTTTAAAACAGTCTTATGTTTTAAATAAAGGTGTTCAGTGCTGGAACAATTTTGGGCCTCTTAGTTCCAGTGGAGGGAAATCTTAATGCTACAGAACACAATGACATTGAAGACAATCATGTGCCTCCAACTTTTGTTGTTTGTGGGCACAATAAAGACATAATGATTTATGATTACAACATCAAGAACGCTGAAGTGTCACTGAAAGCCAAGCCCAATCAGCTTATCCCTCCTAATCGCCTTTAACCACAACAGTCTTCTGTTGGCTTGGAAAGGTGTCTGATTTGATATTGTGTCATGAAAATTCTGGTTTTCTCCTAAAATTCACTATAGACTTCCCACTATGTTTCTGCAACCAGGAGGCGCGGCTGACGTCAGAGTGACATGTATCACTCAGGGGTCTCTAGATTATAGCTACAGGTCAGAGAATACAAATCAGATTGTAGAGCTGAATTTTCAAAAGAGGCATAATAAAACACAACACAGTCTGCAGCTATTAAGGCCATCTGGAGCCTAAAGGGTTACCAAATGGGTTACCACAAACACACACACACACACACAGCAATGAAACACTGGGTGTAATCTTAACTTCCTGCCTTGTTGCTTTAATGTACATGTGGATTCTTTGATGCAATGTATGTCTGAATTTCATTTTATGGCAAATTATACATACAGACGCACAGACAGAGCAACAAACAAACCGACTGCAAAAATCATAGATATCTAGAAAATGTTCCAAAATATAATCAGTTCTTCTGATAATTCCATATAAATCCTACAAACATTCAACCACTCTTCCTTGAGAGATCGCGCTAATGAGAATCTCAGATGGCACCACTAGGGTTGCTAGTGTTGCTAGGATTAGTGTATGATTTTATTGAAACTACAAGCGTAATTACGTACACATATGAAAAGGCAGGGGTGTCGCAGGAAGTTTATAGGGGAAGCAGGAGAAACGGGCATCAGTTACTGAGTTCATTCTGATGTAAAACATAAAAGATGTCTAATTTACTAGTTCACTGGTTCAATTCAATTCAATTTTATTTGTCTAGCGCTTTTAACAATGGAGAGAGAATGTCACAAAGCAGCTTTCTAGAAATATATAAATTCAGGATATAAATTTTAAATGCACTGTACTGGTGTAGTTCATCGCCTATCAGTTGTCATATATATTTATATTACTGTTCACTGAGAGCCTGAGTTCTACCTACAGTTCAGGTAGATGAAATGCTGTGGCCAGATAGACATTTGGATGATCAGTGAGGTTAAATTCCTTTTTCTGCTTCTCTGTCCAGAAGCATTCCTTATTTACGTTACAGTAATTTTCCAGACTTTTTCATTTTTTGTAGTTTTTGTTCTACATTATAGCTGATATACCTTACATGCATGTAATGTGTAAAATATCCATATAGTACATGTAATGAAATGTGCTGGAGAAAAGTATGGATAAATACTTATGTTACTATAAAAATTGGATTATTTTTGACTGATCAGTTGTCTACAGACATTAGACCTCATTTTAAAGGTTTGAGAGTCTTGATTAAAGCAATGATTAAATGATTAAAATAATCTATTTTGGTGACAGTTATGCATTGGTTGATAAACTTATTTAATTTAGGAAAATGAGTTAAAGATTTTGAGTGAGTTACTACCTTTTGTATGTAAGACTCAGAGTTGTGCTCACAGTGTAAATGGTTGTGGTCCATTTTTAAATATAAATGTGCTCTAAGTAAACAGTAGCTTTGTGACTTTGTGGAAAAGGTCGCGATATGCGAGTGCACCACCAGTGGTGGCTGCAAGGGCTGAAACAGAACTAACAGAACTTTTATTACTCTTCATGTATGAAGTGATTAGTAGCCTACGACCTGGCTTGTATGCTCGTAGCTAATAAACAAGTATTTGTGTGGAGGCTGCCAGTGTGTGTAACCGTTTGCTAGCCTTCTCCATGCACCCAGCTAGGATGGTAATGCAGCTAGGATGGTAATCTTGATGATGTAGGAGAAGCATTATAAGCTCTCCTTATTCCACTTTCCTAACGGTACAGAATATGATTGTGTTCCAGTCAGAAAGCATTTCCCTAGCTAGGCAGCATTTCTAGGCAACATTGAGATGCAGGCTGATACATTCGGAAGACAGCTGTCCTCTGAGTTCCTTACTGTCCTTACTGAGACAAATTTGAGGAAAAGCTATTGTGCATACAGTAGTGTTACTGTGTTTGGCAGCAAAACAAATCTGCCACTAGTTCAGGATCCATCCACAGGTAAGCTGGTGACCAAGAGTGGAAAAAAATGTCACATGAGCAGTGCCCTAAAGTTTATGACATTGGGACATGTGTAATGAGTTACCTACCTAGGCAGCTTACAAATGAAATGATATTTTCATGTGACAACAATAACAATGGCATGCATGTTGAAAACACAATTTATCATACAGCTAATCATCAACACAGGCCTTACTCTTCCATTAGTCACACTATGGAAAAGAGAATCTCTAGTAATTCTGCACCAAAACAGCAAGTTGCTCCACCAACACACACTCTTATTTATAGCAATGACGCAACTAGAAACATCAAACAGACAAACACTCCATCTGCTACGGACTAATCAGTGTGCATGGTGTTCATGTGTATTTCCGCTCTCTCTAAAGACTGCGCACTACAAAGCACCACACTACAAAATTACCCTATAAAAGTTTTACTCCTACTAAAGTGGCTAGCTGTGTGTGTGTGTGTGTGTGTGTTTGTGTGTGTAAAAACTGGATCTCAGATTTATGATTTAGGCCATATATGTGCCATTCATGAATGAACTGCTGTACCTGAGACACATGCTGTATTCCAAATACCATCACAGATACCTCACCATCATCACACCACTGTGGACGCTGTCCTAAACCACACGCTCTATTCTCTATACAAACCAATTAAACACCATCACCACTCCACTGTAGACATGTCCCAAACCACATGCCCTATTCACGTTACACCATCGACACCATTTCCACCATAAAAAGGATTTCAGAGGATCAGAGGGGAGGAATAAGGGATACAAGAAAAGGTGAGACTCCCTGTGGAGGGATGAAAGTGCCCTCAACTCTTTTCTTATCTGTCTGTCTCTATTTCTGTCTTCTAAACCTCCCTCTCTCTGTAGCTCTCTCTGTGTATCTCTATCTTTTTTTCTCTCTGTCTGTCTGTCTGTCTTCTGTTTCTTTCTGTCCTCTGTGTCTTTTTCTTAGTCTTTGTCTCAGTCTCTCTATGCATAAAAACATATTTTTAACTTAAAGGAACACCCCAGTTTAATTAAAGCTCAGCATGGAATCTTCCACACCCTTTTATTTACACATGGGACTTTGTACATAGTGCGCACACACACACACACACACACACACACACACACACACACACACGGAACCAGCAAGCTCAGGATGGTACAAAGGACAACAAGGTCAGCAACTACTGTACAAAAGAATCTGCTGAGCTGTCAGTCTGCCATCTCCCTCTCTCTCACTCTCTCTCTCACTCACACACACACACACACACAAAGCTTGATGTTGCCATGGAAACATGTCTGGAAGGCAGACTTGTGTAAAATAAACAAATGTAAACACACACACACACACACACACACACACAAACAGGGGTCCAATAACCAGAGATATTAAAGTGCTTGCCAATGATATAAGAAACCTAGGCTTGTATGATGTTCGAAGATTGTGTTACCCCGAATTCACACCAGATGTGACACGTCATGTCCTCAGTCAGTTTTTGCGCTTTGATTTTAATCTGTTTTGGCTCCAGCATTCGATTATAAGTTATGAGTAAGTACATTTACATTTCTGAGAATTTATTTAGAGGGAAACTGTTTAATGTTTAATAATTCATGGAATAAGTCTGGTTTCAGAGCAACCAAAATCCCTCGCTGACATTCAGCCACGCCCCCTCTGAGCCAAGACGAGCAAAATCTCCTTCTTTCCAATTACACTTGTCTGTTGCTCACCGTGTGGCTCATGGCATTTATGAATGCTGTTTTGCTATAGAATAATGAAGGAGAAGTCAGTGCTTTATCTGCATAATTTCCACTGACACAGACAGTGCGTATACACCAGATAAGTCATGTTTGATGACTGACATCTCAGAAAGCTGTGAAAGATCATCAGCATTGGGCCAAAACAAGATTTACACAAAAACATATAAATCCCCTTAATTGACATATTCAAATGATTACAGTGCTCTGTCCCAGTACTCTGTCCCTCAATCCCAAACTGCTTACTTCCATAATAAATAGTATGCCAACATAGCCTAAAGCAGGAGATTAGCATAAATAAATAAATAAATAAATAAATAAATAAATGATGTCCTAACATCACATTACCATTCCATACTATCTTGTTTGTGGTGTCTTTTTCACTGGATGCAAACACTTAGCTAGCGAAGCTTAGCTTTGCTAGCATTGGTATGTATCACAGATACAGATGCAGCTGCACCCATCTGTACCTGGCCATCGCCATTTGTAAATATAAATACAAAATAAGATGGAAAATGAGGTGGTAATTAATGTCAACGTTTCTGCTGCTGCTTCCGTAACTCTTATTCACTTAATTGCAGTCTGGAAAATACTGTCAAACCTCATACTGACTCCATCAGTCGCTACTGCTGTCAGACCATCAGAAGTTTTCAGACTTACATTAGTGAAGATTGATAGAGTGTGGTTTGGAATGACATTACCCATAATGCCTAAGGGATTTATCTGGGTGGCGAAAGCCTCCGTGAAAATCTCTTTATGTACTAATGAAATTAATGTCCGCAAGGAATGCTGGGAAATAAATATCATATAAAATCATTTATAATCTCCCATAGGAGCAACTGAGATACTGTTACAAAGACAGAGAGATGGAGAGAGAGAGAGAGAGAGAGAAATTGATGCTTTTTGTTAGTTGTGTTTTGGGTTGAATATTTCATTCTTGTTCATTGTTCTCTGATAAGCCCCTTCTCTGCTTCATAATGTGAATTCATTACATCTTCTCAGAATATAAAATATGGCTAACAGGGCGACGTTAACATCATATGTTGATAATAGCGTTTTTTTTTTTTTTAGCATTCTGCAAAGCTTCTTCTTCTTCTAACAAGATACTCATCTCTTGCTTTAGGATCAGACTTAACTCAAGTCCCTGGGGTATGCAGTTATTTTTCTACTTAGTGGCATATTGGAAACAGGTTATACTTTTTGATATTTTTGAGTTTACTTGAATTTAACAGACACAGAATTGATGACCTAAGCAAAAGGGAACTTTGTCTCACCAAAGTTCAATATACAGTATAATTTATAATAAAATATAGATTAAAAAAATATAATTTAATTTTTATTATTTTCTTGAGGTAACAAGATAACACATGATAGCCACATATGGCAACTATATAGCAGTACTTCAAGAAGTAAATGTTTTGAAATGTTTTGAAGTCTTACAAACCTTCATGATGTTTGCAAGGATGTTCCTGTATAATATTTTCAGGATTGCACTAATGGTCGGCAGTCGCACCACATGACATTTGGACTCTTCTAATAAACAAAAAATAACCAATACCTAAAAAAATTGGAAAATAAAGTGGGTCCATATATTTATGAGAGATACTAGATATGTTTTATGTCTTATTATGCATTTGAGTTTTTTAGTTGGACAGAAAAAAGTGTGTCATGTCATCAACCTGTCTATAGTTTTTTAGGAACTAGCTCAGCTGTAACAACACATGAGCAACAGAGGAGAAAACTTGGGGTCAAAAAAGAAAAAAAGTGATTATTTTGAGAACTGCCCTGGGTACGCTTTGCATTCACAATGCATCAAGACCCAAAACCACAAAGCAGACTTGGAAAAAAACAACCTGCTCAGCCCACCTCCTGAGATGGTCGGAGTTCAGTTAAAGTGGCTGCAACTAGCCAAGTGTGAAAACACCCTAAAGCTGGCAAGTGACTAATTAACTGAAGATGAATCCTGAGTGTTAGAGCTGGGAAACTGCAAAGTATCTTAGATGGCTATCCATGCGCACTGCTGGTCTAAACATTTTTTAATGTCTGTAAATATGGTGATAAATATTGTGTATCACTGAAATATCTGAAAAAATCCGGATACTGTTTTTGCCCATATCGCCCAGCCCTACTTACTGCCTATGCTGTCTCATGAGTCAGGGTTTTAGAACGCAGCACTTTAATAGTTATAAAGGTACCTATAAGAAAACTTTATACTTATGCTTAGACACTTTGAAGGTAGTATACATTATGATTTTGCCAAGATACAGACATAACAATCTCTAATCCCAAATATCAGTCAGGTACTATTGGAGATAATAGAATGAATATTTGTTTCATTATATTTCTCATTAGAACTAACAGTGTTCCTCGCATAGGCACAAACCTTACCAAGATAAAGCGCTTACTGAAGGTAAATGAATGATGCTATAAAGTGCCCTGTATTAATCTACTACATAGTGCACATGATCCTTCAGTGTGTGGAATCGGAAGTAGGTTGGCATTTGTAACACAGTCCAGGAAGCTAAACACATTTTCACATTTTAGACCCAAGGTCATGAGCAATGACAGTTCAGTAGATATGGTCAAGTATATTTTGTAGCCTGGAGTTGATCAAACATGTCACATTACCTCTTATCTTAATTTTCACAGCAATAGGGAAAGGCACGTTGTGTGCAGGAGACAGACTGCTCTCTCAATATATGGGGCAAAGAAAGCACATAACTATAAGCGACTATAAAGAAATAAAAAATATGCCACAGTATACACTATTCTATATATTATTTTTGTGTATAACTGAACAGCATCAACAGAAGGGCCTCACAGGAAGTACAGCATCATGACATTTGTTGAAGAAATACTAAAATTAACATTACCTCCCATTTTAAAATAGGCTTGCACACAGCAAAATCAACAAACAGACCAACAGCCAAGGATTCACAATTCAAATGAAATTTGTCTATGTGAAAACAAACATTCATGACTACACCCTCACAAATAGATTCTGGGTATGAACTTGTGCGTTCAGTTTGAAAACACCCTTACACACTACAAACAATATAACAATATAACAATATAACAAACTATAACTCACAGCTGCAAAATTCTGAAATTTGAACATCATCTCTGGAACAGAAGTATAAACGGTTAACACACCTGAAATGAACACACACTGGCCTGTGCAGGTGGATCTCTCGGATGAGGAAATGTAACTGCTGCACATCTAATGGCTAACACACACAAATTAAGGTCACGCTCCCTGTTTATGTTTGAATGTAAGCAATCAGAGAAGCAGGAAGTGCACTGTGTGAAAGTGAACTATGAACTGTAAATCCATGTGCACTTCCTGTTAACTGGTCTAAAATGGCAGTAACACTGCAATTGTAATGACATAGTAATTTATGACAAGCAGTGTGTGATGTCAAGTGATAAACACCTCATCCACCCACATCCACATTTGTACTATGCTTGTGAGGATGTTCCACTGATATAGTAGCATTAGGTTCCCATCCTCTTCTAAGTGACCCCCGATATTGTGATTATGAGTCAATACGCATCCACTCAACTGTACACTATTATATGTGTGTGTGTGTATATATATATATATATATATATATATATATATATATATATATATACACACATATATATTTTTTTACACATACCAGACTGCATAATAAAGTAGACTATTCGTCCTAAACTACTGCTTATAAAAAAAGTTACTTCCTTTTAATCTCAACCCAGGAGAGTCTACGGGGATTTAAAACTAACACACTTCTCCTAAGCATGCTGTTTTTACCACCTAATTGAAGATACAGAGGAAGTAACTTTTTCATCGGGGAGATTGTGGGCTTGATTAAATGTTTATTATACCTCACATACTATAAGCAATATTTTATGATAAGCAATATTTTATGATAAATAAATAACTTATTATGCAGCCTGTTGAATGTGTTGTTTGATTCACTGACGCTGTATATACCACCCTTCACTTGGTGAAATTTCGACATTAAAATGATATCCCATTCACTACATTGTGCACTGTTGGAGGTGCCCCATTTTTCTGATGTCCAGTTCACTGAAATCCCACAATGCACTACAGCATGTTAATGTACACAATGCACCCATAAAGCACTGAGTTGTTTTATGACACAGAATGTAGGTGTGGCAGCAGGGGCAGGGTCGAGTGTCAGCTGCCATTGTGCCCTCTTCCCTTAATCGAGGTCCCCTTCGAAAGAATTGGCATGGACCTCGTTGGGCCATTAGAAGGACCAAGCCATCGTTTTGTGTTAGTTTTAGTGGCAACATGATACCTGGAAGCTGTGGCTCTTCACAACATCTCAGCATGCAGCATTGCGGAGGCACTCTTCCATGTTATCTCTCGAGTCAGGATCCCAAAAGAGATCCTGACTGACTAGTGCACTACCTTTATGTCACGCACTCTTTGTGAACTGTATGAATTATTAGGGATTAAATCAATTCACACCAGTCTTTACCATCTGCAGATGGACAGCTGCCTGAATGGTTTAATCAAACACAGAACAACATGATTCATAAGTTTGTTCACGATGATGATCGACATTGGGATAAGTGGCTCAAACCTCTGTTGTTTGCAGTACGAGAGGTCCCACAAGCCTTCATGGGGTTTTCCCAATTCGATTTATTGTACGGGTGCAAACCTCATGGCATCTTAGACATCATTTGGGAAAATTGGGAGCAAAAATGAAATTCAGCAAAATGAATATTTTCTGGACCTGACAGCAGAACTCCACACCTTAAGTCACCTAATATAGGAAAATTTGCATCAGGCCCAAGAACGACAATCCCGAATGTTTGACAGGGGTACTTGGCTATGAGAATTTACACCGGGAGATAAGGAACTCGTTTTACCACCCACATCGAGCTCTAAATTACTCCGAAAGTGGCAAGGGCCCTCTCAGGTCACATAGCAAGACAGAGAAGTCAACTATGAGGTCAGGCAAACAGATAGAGGCGATGTACATCAAATATACCACCTCAATCTCCTGAAACCGTGGAGAGAGGAAGTTCCTGTGGCTCTGCCGATGGTGGTTCCTGAAAGGAATGAGCTGGGACTGGAGGTAAGTCTAAAAAGTGTGGCCCAATTCACTCCAGGCCCTTGTGGAGACCACCTCTCACCATCCCAGAGAGCACAGGCTGCCAGGTAAATGTGATTTTGTGTGGGGGCCCGCTGTTGCATTCTCTTGACTTTTCTCTCTCTTTTGTTCTGCAGACTGATGCATCGGACAGGGGGCTGGGGGCCATTTTGTCCCAGGTGGTGGAGGGAGAGGAGCGCCTGTGCTGTACATCATCCGCAATCATGATAGAGAACAAGTGTCTAGCCATCAAGTGGCCGGTCCTCACCCTCAGATACTACCTACTGGGGCGGTCCTTTCCCTCTGTCCCCTCTAATGATCAAGCATCAGCTGTAGACGGAGAGGAGGCAGGTTGAACCAGCAGGTAACACGTGATGATTCTCATCTGTGTATTATTACCACCACTCTCCATATTTGTGTTTCTTTGTGCTTTCAATGACTGCCGTAACCAGAAAGAGAATGAGTGATCTAGCTGGCAGACCATGCAACAAATAAATAAACAATATTTATGTAAATATACAGTAAAACTGTATAAATAAATATACAGTAGAGCACTCTTAAAAGAGGTAGCTCATAGTGCCATCCAATAAAGCATAAAATATAACTGAACTAAATAGCTTAGCAATAGGCTAATAGCTTGATAATATACTTGATAGCTTGGTAGTAGCCTACTATCACACTGTAAATGTTAAGAATAGACGAGTTGCAACTAGACTTTAGCCAGTCAACTATTTTTTACAGATGTTGTCGTACAACAGCAGCCACATCCACTGAATACACTGCACACACTAAAGAACTTCTTTGTACATACCAATGACTGTATATAAAATATGAGTGGATTGTGTGGCTTTAAAGCCTTTTTTCGGTTGAAATTGGAGTTGCTATCTTTGAAAATTGGAGCCAGAGTAAACCTTGCTGCTCAGAAGAAACCCTGAAGCCAGAGCATACGCAGTAGACATGGCCGGTCAGACATTTCAGTCCACCCATATTGGTGATGAACACTATACTTGTTCATGTTGGGAGTGCGCACACTGTGAGATATTACCTGAAGTGGAACTCAAGATGGCGCGTTGGGTAACTCAAAATAGTAAGTACAGCGTTATTAATTCATATGTTAAATGCTAAACTGTAGCTGTAGTTTTGCAAGTACATTGATTTTACTGTTGTCAAGAAAAGACTGACTGAAAGATGAAGAAATGATTGACTGAGCTACCATTTGCTAGCTAGCTGACATTATCCATCATTTTAATCAAAGTTATATAAGTATAAGTAGCTAATGTAACATACCAACTGTAAATATACTGGTAAACTGCAGTCAACATTTACACTCAACACAACCTATTTTTTGAGGAATTGACATCTACAGTAATTTACCCATCTGAATAGAGAACTGTGTGTGTCTTCTACGCTTGTTCTGTTGGTGTAGTTTGTTTAAAAAGGAGTGACTGGCTACCCTTGCCAAGCTATTTTCTAGTGTTCTAAGAAAATTAGCTAGTGTTAGTTGCCTTGGTTTATTCCATGACTTTGTGTACTCACATTGTAATTAGTACACTGAGCTTGCTTTGACCTCAAAATCAGCAACATACAGGAAAAAAAAAATCTGCAAAGAACTCCCCTCTGAGGGTCTGTTAGAAAAGTTTACAGCAGAACAAGACATGGCTTTGCTACAGAACTCTCAAGAGCTTCAGGTGCATATTAGAAAGTGTGAGCGCGTTAATGAGGGCTCAACTGCCTTGTCTAAAACTGTCAATCACCTCATCAACCATGCCTTTTTTATTTATTTATCATCAAAAACACATTAATCTTAAAGAATAATATTGGGGGGAGATCAAGGTCACCTGAAATTGTAAAAATGTCAGAACACTATTCTCAAAAATAATTTGAGGAGATGTAACGTAAAACATAATTTTGGCCTGTGTTCTATTTACTTACATAGGAAGGTGCAGGGTTAAAAATTGTACTGCAGTCAGCCACTAGAGGGCCTCAGAGACATTTTGGCTTAATTTTTTTTCTCCACTGTTTGAATCCACTCATATACAGTCATTGGTACATACTGACAGCACTGTTCTTTGCCCTCTATTGTATGTAGTGTCACTAACACTTACCAGAATTGCTGTTTTGATTAATATTAATGCATGCCACTATATGCTACAATTTAAGGTACTAAATATCATTGCTATCAGGCTATCATCACAGTAGCTAGGTATTATCTTCATAATCTAGACAGCTAGCTCAACACATAACTTGGATGTTGTAAGGATGATGTTACGTGTGATTGACTCAGCAACCACAGCGCAGTACAACAGCAAAGTGAAAGTGCTTTACCAACCAGTGAAACTGAGTTGCTACAGTGAGAGAATTTCTAAAATGGACAGCTTGTAAAAATTACTAGCCAATCATAGTGCAGAATACTGAAAAATGATAACACTATGTTTCAGTTACTTAAAGAGACTGTTATTAACTTACTGTGACCTTCTACACTACAGGCTGCTATAGTGTAACTTACATAAACCATATAAAACAAACTGTGTTTCAATAGAAGCAGTTAAGTGTGAATACGAGCACAGAACAGAATGTCCTTATTAGGAACGGAAACACAGTGGACATCAACACAGTTTTTGTCTCTGGGACACACACACACACACACACACACACAATTCTTAAGAGTTGTGAATATGTTTAAAATGTAGATTAAGCACTGCATTGAAGGGTGTGTGTGGGTGTGGGTGTGGGTGTGTGTGTGTTTGTGTGTGTGTACAACACTCTCCAACCACTACATACCCTGAGGATAGCCACCTGCCTCTGACTGCAGCTGAGCCCAATACACACATGCGCCTCCAGGGATCAAAGACACAGATAACCATCCAGTCAGTCAAAACAAATTGCATACACCCTCTCTCTGTGTCACACACACACACACACACACACACACACACACACACACAATCAAATGCACACATCAGCAGCCGGTCAGCGAATGCAAGAGAATCAGACTTATTTACATCACAAGAGAGAGAGAGACAGAAAGAGAAAGAGAGAGAGCAAGAGAGAGAAAATCTTTACCATAAAAGGAGAGCTCAACACTCCTCTGTTCACACACACACACACACACACACACAATCTTACTTGCGTGGACCTTCCACTGATATAATTATTTATGCAGACCATTAATGCTGTTCTGTTCCTAAATCTAACCCCAACCTTAACCTCAGTAAACAAAAGGAAACATTTAGGCCCTTTTAGTTGTGGAAGGGCCTAAATAGAAAAAAGTTATACATGCCCACAGGGTCGTCCCCACATATTCCTATCCTCATAAGGACATTTCGTCTGTACCAAGATATAAAATGCCCCCAAATACACACACCCACATTTATATTTCTTTAAACGTGCTTGTAAGTGACCATTGTAAAAAAGTTATCAGCTAAATATTTGTTAATTACCAGAAATATGCTAATTATGATTGTTATGTTAATTACAATGAGCCACAGAAGGACTGTGTTAGTTCTGAGCTTTGTCAGGTTTTTAGGTTTAAAAGTTTGTACAGCAAACATTAATAAAGGACAAACTAATTTCTGTTTCCTTATAAATTCACAGATGTGATATTTTTATGCAAATTTTATGCTAATGTTTGAATTAACTGCAAAATTTTACTTGCTGAACTGTGTTAAATCGCTCTGTCCTGTTGTGTTTCTGAGATAAAACACACTTTCGTTTTGTCCACACACACTCATACACAGCAAATATTCAGTGAATGCAAGAGAATCAGACTTATTTACATCAGTAAAATTTTGCACTGATTATAAAATACTACTAATGACCTATAAAGCACTGAACTTACACTGAGTGTACTTGGGCACACTTTTGGTCTTTTATGAGCCACCATGCCTCCTTCGATCAAAAGGTGCAGGCTCTTTATTAGTACCTAGAATAAGAAAGTGTACAGCAGGGGGCAGAGCTGTTTCCTACAAAGCCCCACAGTTATGCAACAGCTTTCCAATTAGTGTTTGGGACTCAGACAGTCTCAGTCTTTAAGTCTAGGCTGAAAACCTCTTTGTTTAGTCAAGCTTTTTGTTAAGAAGCTTTTCTCTTAGGTAAAGGTGCAGCTTCAGAACTCTCATGCATTCACTCAGGTTTGTTGAAGGTGGAGAGGCCGGCCGCCTGTCTTAGGGTGCCGTCATGTCTGTGTTACCTTTTGGCTCTGCCTTTTTGTTATGCTGTCACATCAGTCCCTGCAAAATCCCTGCTTTTATATCTATCTATCTATCTATCTATCTATCTATCTATATACAGTATGTATGTGTGTGTATGTGTATACATATATATATATATGATATAAGGCTTAAGGCTAAAAACTCTAAAGAAATTAAAAAATACTGTAATTCTCATACTAGATCTTTTCCACAGACTATGCACTGTTTGACTTTAAAGCATGCGTAATTGCACCATCCGGTGTCACCCAGCAGAGGATGGGTTCCCTTTTGAGTCTGGTTCCCCTCAAAGTTTCTTCCTCATGTTGTCTCAGGGTGTTTTTCCTCGCTGTCACCTCTGGCTTGCTCATTAGGGATCTAAATCTATATTTTGCATCTGGATTTCTGTAAAGCTGCTTTGTGGCAATGTCCACTGTTAAAAGAGCTATATAAATAAAATTGAACTGAATTGAATACATAGCACACACACTCGGATTAATTTCCATAAACGCCTTGCTAGCTCCCTGGAGAGTGTATAGTGCTCCGTCTGCACTATCTCTGTTTAAACATGCACATCAGCTGTTCTGAGATTAGTGAAGTCAGTCTGGGCTTCACTCTGTGTTTTACTGAGCTTCTTTTCTTCTCCCCGATGATAACTTGATGGTGGTCAGTGTGATAACACACAAAATGACTCACAAAAAACATGATCCACATAGGAAAGGCTACAGCTATAGGCAAAAAACCAAAACAATAATTAACTATACTGTCCTCTCTCCAGTCTGGTTCAAAATTAATGTTGCATCTACAAAAATCTCTAATATAAAAATGATGGGGTGGATTTTAGGAGAGAGAAACCCCTGTTTCCGTTAAAGGTGTGAATGTGGAGTTGGTTCAGTATTATAAATATCTGGAGGTTACTCTAAATGAGTCAAAGTTGCACAGCAGTGGAGCTTGTTTATGGACATTTTATTATTTGTTGACTTTTATAGTACAGATGGAAAGTACCCTATTTAGTCAAGTCTAGTCTTTATCATGTTGAATAAACAATTTTTGTTGTATAAACAGAACATAATGTTAAACTGAACATAGCCTTTATGCCAACTGTGGACACAAATCCTTGTTACGCCCCTATTAGGCGGTAAAAACAAGCGAAAAAACTGAGTCGTATGAATCCAGTATTTGAGATGATAATAATTTAAATCCCAGATTTAAATTATACATCCCTGATTCTTTTACATCTGTAAGTTCGCAGGAAAGTGGTGTCCCCACAAAGCATGGGACTAGTGTCCCTATGATGTTATATTTACAAGAATACATGTGTGTGTATGCATGTGTGTGTGCATGTGTGTGTGTCTGTCTCCTGCAGCTGCTGTGATAAGGATGTTAATTATCCATTAGTATGTGATTAAAAACTGTACATATCCGCCTTTAATCTGGACTTCCATTAATGAGCCATAAAACACACAGGATGTGCTCTGTGTGTGTGTATGTATGTGTGTGAGAGAGAGAGAGAGAGAGCGAGAGAGAGAATGATGCACATATGTGGCACCTGTGTGGACGTATCTCCAAGAAATTATCTCCATAATGGAGAATACACATGAACTAAATGTGTGTTTATATGTTGTTTGCTGTCTGAATATCCTGATCAATTCACTTCAGTTGGTTTGACATCATAAGTGTGTGTGTGTGTGCTATTTCGTACTAATACCCAGGAGCTTGAGCTACAATGGCATTAGACTGAAACATTCCTGCTAAACTCTACACACAGAGAGAGCGAGAGAGAGAGAAACCCTTGGGAAGCTCAGGTTTTCTGTAATTAAATTCACTCTGCTCCCATAGAGCTGCACTGAGGGAACAAGAACCAACGTAAAAGAAGATAATGGAATGATGAAAATACACACACACACACACACACACACACACACAGAGGTTACTCAGAAGAACTAACTTCTTCAATAATAAACATTGGCTAGAGCAGGTTGTGTTTCAGTCCACATACGTCTGACAGAGAAGGCCAAACATTCACTCAGGGAATCTATTACCTTCAGCAACTATTTTTGCAACAGTTACAATTATGGATGTCCCTGCTTTTGTCCCTCTCATACAGCTATATATACAGCTCTAACTCTCATACAGATATAAACTGACAACATTTAAGCTTTTCAAATATTTTTGGGTCCAACTTCATATTAAGTGTGTAACACGTGTAGTTACATATAAATCGTACAGGTAACTATAATGTAGTTGGTGTGTATTTATGTTCTGTTACAAAACTAGACGTTATATAAATATTCATGTGTATCAACTTCATTTCTGGCTTGTGTAAGTGCAGAAATGTAACAGGATGTTCTGTCTTAGGTGTAATGGGGAGGGTAATTATACCTGTATGAACTGCTGGTTTTCAAATACGATTTCCTTTCTGATTCTGACTGTACCCACATATTAATTCAATTCTATTCACTTTTACTTATATAGTTCTTTTAACCATGGACATTGTCACAAAGTAGCTTTACAGAAATCCAGATATAGGTTTAGATTTTTCCCTAATGAGCAAGCCAGAGGCGACGCTGGCAAGGATAAACTCCCTGAGACGACATGAGGAAGAAACCTTGAGAGGAACCAGACTCAAAAGGGAACCCATCCTCATCTGGGGGACACCAGATAGTGAGATTATGAGTCATTAATCATACACAGCTGTATACTATCAAGAAGTGCTAAGTGTGTTGAAAGGAACTTCAGTGTGTTGAATGGATCTTCACTCATTTTTGATTTCATTAGTGTTTTTAGCTTTAAATATACACCACCCAAGTGAAGTTGTCCACTGAATAAACTGTTTTCAGTAAGAGCAATCTTTAGGCTGTCCAAGTGAGACCATCCATAGCCAATTTTGGGGTATCTGTGTGGTATTGTCCACTTAATTTATACAGAGGTTACACATTATATATAATAGGCAGACAGTTTTGGTGTAGTTGGTATGTAGGTACAGTATAGTATGTAGCTTAGTATGTACATGTACAGCAAATTCTGCCTCGACCACATTAGCATTATTGTGAGCCTCTGAATGGCCATAATAAAAGGCTATTCATTTTTTTTTTTTTCTATTGATTGACATTTCTAGAAAAAAGAGCTAATATACATGTAAATTATTCAACTGTATGAACTATTAAGTGATGACATTTATTGTACTGATTAATCTTTTAAAAACATCTCTGTTTTCCAAATATCAAAAATATATAACATTAAGAAAGAGATTTAAAAAGAACTCACATAGGATTATCTCTGAATGTCCTTAGTCTCCCATCTCCCTTGTCTTTGTGCCCCATCAGCTTTTCTTTTTTCAACATATTTGTAGGTCTCTACGCTGGGTGATACATTTTGGGATTTGGAATTAATCAGTGGATCACACTAAAGGCCCACACCCAGAGGCATAGCTGGGGTTAAAGCAACACATGATAATATACTTGTCAAATAACATGTTTTGCACAATAATCATGCTGTAATTATGTTTTATAAAAGGTCAACATCATTACCATTCCTCCATATTTGGAAAAGGCAACATTATTAATATGCCAAGATTGGTTGATGGAAGATCATGCACAGGTGAACAAATTCGTGCCATCACCACATCAGAGTTGTGCATGCAGAACACAGGTGGTCACTACAGGCCGTTTCAATATTCGTACAGTTCGTATAGTTCAGTACAGTATGCATATGTAAAGCATATTATGTAGGATATTATGCATACGTAAAGCATAGTTTGTATGTTAGTGCGAATACGTACAGCGTAGTATGTAGGTTAGTATGTCTATGTACAGTGTAGTATGTAGGTTAGTATGTCTATGTCTAGGTTAAAATCCTAGTATGTTCATATGTAAGTATGTTTAAAGATTAAAACATGATCAAAGATTAAAGCGTTAATGCGTTAAAACATTAATCTCTTACTTGGATATTCCAGGAGATTGCTAGGGTGTTGCTAGGTGGTTGGTGATACAGACTATGATATTAAAGAAAGAAAAGTATGATAGCCTCTGGTGGGTGTGATTTCAGAACCTGTAATAGGCAGTTGAGATGTAATAGGATGCCCTTTGACCTTTGGGATGAACTGGGGATGCACAAATCCCCACGCTCCAAAATCTAGTGGAAAGCTTTCTCAGAAGAGTGGAGGTTATTATAACGGCAAAGGGGGAACTAAATCTGGAATGGGATGTTCAACAAGCAGATACGGGTGTGATGGTCAGGTTTACACATACTTTTGGCCAAATAGTGTACCTCTGTTCAACTGTTTTTGAGGCAATATCATTAACCAGGGTAGCAAATTTTCATGCCCAACTACAACTACATCTCAAACACCAGACAAAAGACTGGCTCAAAACAATTAGGCATTGGAAAAGCAAGACATCTTTTTTCTCAGCCTTTCTCAACATGTGAAATACTTGTTTCTCTCTCCTTTCTGATGTATAGACATTACTCTAAAAGCCTCCACACTGTCTGCACGTACACATTGCATTTTCATGAAACTTTATTAGATTTAATTCAGAATATTTGCTATAAAACAAGATCTTGGCAGACAGAGTATTTTTAAACTAGCCCAATCAAGCAGCCCTGTCATTAACTGTCCTGTCTGATGCTCATTCTCCACTGAAAAGCGTGAGTGGGGCAGTGAGAGAGGGAGAGAGAGAGAGAGAGAGAGAGAGAGAGAGAGACAGCTCTTTGACCACTTGGTGCAATAATAATTCTTTGGAAGCTAAATGGGGTAGTGAGCACACTGCCCTGGGATTGTGCAACATCTAGAAAAGCTAGATCAAAAATCAACAGTAAATCAGCTTATATCTGTTAAATAGCAACACTTTTTAAAATTGTTGGTCACTCAAAAGGGGTAATTAATATTTAAATGGAGTTTAAAATGTATGCAGTTGTGAATGAGTACTTGAAGATTAATATTTGTTAAACATTTAATATACATGATGGCCCTCTGCTCCATCTGCCCCTATGGACGAGCTGCCACTGCCCTTTTTTTACAGACCAAAGAGACCACAGTTTCTCTTTATAAAAGACCCAGAAACTGTGATTCATGCTCTTATTACAACACAGTTGCACTACTGTAATTCTCTGTATGTTGACTTGCCTCACACTGCCTTATCTCACTTTAGCTTGTGCAAAATGCAGCAGCTAGATTTTTAACAGGGACCAAAAAGAGGGACCATATTTCCCCTGTTTTGGCATCTCTTTCTGGTCTTGCTACACAGTACATTATTGACTTTCTTCACCCCTACTCTCCTGCCAGAATGCTAACATCTTGTAATCAACTTCTTCTCTCTGTCCCCCATTGTCATACTAAGACAAAGGGTGATCGAGCCTTTTCTGTGGTTGGGCCCAAACACTGGAACCATCTCCCTTTTCACATGATGTCGGCTCCATCTTTAGCCATTTTTAAATCTTCTCTTAAAAATTATTTTTATTCTTTGTCTTATGATGCTATTTAACGTGTTGCTATATGATGTTATGTACAGCACTTTGGATCACCTACTGTTGTCTTTAAATAATAATATAAATAAATTTTATATTGTAAATGTAAAAAAATATGTATAAATAATTATAAAAAAATATAAATAAAAATTTGACTTAATTTGACTTGACTGTATTGCCTTCTTGTGCACAAGACTGAGGTTTGCAAACTCACAGGTCAAAGATCACCTAGATAATGTTGCCATGTAGCGAAAGTAACAGCTACCAAAAGCACCTTAAATATCATAAATGCATGCATGTTGGCAGCTCTGATGTCAAACTCTTTCAGTCTCTCACTCTATTGTTCTCCCTGATGATTGGCTGCTGGCTCCTGTCAGTTACTTTCCATGCTTGAAGTGCCACACAGCTCTGAACCAGCACTGACTGTGAATTACTATTACAGACCTGCCAGGGGACTCACAGCAACTCAGAAATATCATACTATAGAGCAAAGGTATGCAAACTAAAGGAATTGCAGGGGTGACGGGTGAGAAATGAGATGGAAAATACCATAACTAAATATTTAAAATGACTATGTCAGACCTGCCTGTCTTTATGCAAGGTATTTTACGTTTGAGCTCAGAACTTTAACATCGGAGTACACTAGAACTAGTTATCACTCAAAAATACTCCAAAAAAGCAGTCTTCTTTTTTTTTTCATCATAAAAAAGGCAAATCCACATGAATGATTGACAGTCCTGCCTCCATCCAGTCAGATGTGTTTAAACAGTTTCTAACAGTTTGAAAGCTCTCAAAAACCTGGGAAGTGGAGAAAAAGTCTGAATACCTCTGGAAGGAACACTCACTCACTTTCAGCAACCACTTTATCCTTGTCAGGCTCGCAGATCTGGAGACTATCTCAGTAACACTGAGTGTGAGGCAGGAATATGTATCGGATGGGACGCCCGTCCATGCACACATGCATTCACACACTCATTCACAGTTAGGGGCAAACTGTAGCCAATCAACATACTGGCATGTTTTAGGGAGGTGTGAAGAAAGCCCATGCGAATACGAGGAGAACATGAACAGAACTCCACACAGACTAACCCTCACTTGAAAAGTTATTGTTCGGTTCAGTAACATCATTTTTACATAGGGTTTCGTAAAATAGCAGAATAAGTCTAAGTATATATTTTAATAAAATAAATAGATACACAAATCAAATTAGATCTTTAGTATCATCAAATCACTTATAACAAAACTTCCCTGAGTGACACCAAACTGTTGAAGGAGAGAGTAATTTGGATTCTACTGATTTTAACTCTATGATGGATTTTCGTTTATTTTCTACGCAACAAGGTGTCAGTGCGCATAAGCAATTTTCAGGTTTAAGATACTGAACAACTCAACAAAGTCATGTGAGGCAAATGAGTGAGAGCTCCAGTGGAAAAAATGTAAAAAAGTCTTGACATGTCTTGGCTAAATGACAACACTGTGGCTAGGAAATCCATTGTGTAAGATTATTCAACAAACTAACATGGTAATTTTTAAAAATGGGAAGCTGAGCATTTTTAATGACAAATTGCACCCAGGTTCCAAAACAGCTCTGAGGCTAACCAGCACTAGCTGTCAAGCCCTGTTAGCTAATTTAGCATTTGTGGGAGAGGTATTTCTTAATTATTTTCTGTAATGAAGCTGAATGTTGGTCCAAGAGGTTCATTATGATTCTCCCAGGTGTGTTACCGTTCAGTGGGAACTCCTGTGAGGCTCACTTAAGGCTTTATTACTGTTCCCTCTGTGTGTGTGTGTGTGTGTGTGTGTGTGTCCTGTTCATGTTAGTTAGTTAGTTGGGGGTAGTGTCCCTAAATGACAGCTGTTAAGTAAACGCTATAAGAATATCTCTTCTCTGTTATTTTCTGTTCTCTGTTTCTCTTTCTGGCTAGTAATATAAACTAAATAGCTAGCTAAATAGCTCGCTAATCATACCACTATATAAAATAAAATATTAAATAAAACAATGTATTCAATAAGGTAGCTATAGAAAGCATATATATATATATATATATATATATATAAAACAGGAGGCTATAACTTTACCTACATGATCTAGATTGAAAGTAGGTGTCACACTGGAAGGGCTGAGACAGATGCAAATGCAGTATCAACAGTTTAATGTTCCAAACAAACAATTCCAAAACGAGAGACAGGTTCAAGGTCAAAAAACAGGCAAAGGTTCAGGTGATCGGCAAACAGAATAAAGTAGAAAAACCAGGACACAGAAACCAGGAAACAGAGTTTTAAAAAAAAACAGGATCACAATCAACAAACAAAGGCTTGGTAAGTCAGGTGATGCACAATGAGCGTTACTTCTCACTGAATGACTGTCCAAGGTCTGTTTATATAGGGTGTGAGTGGAATTGGAAACAGGTGTGTGTGATTAGACCTCAGGAGATGATGAACGTGACTGTTGAACATTGTGCTGGGGATTGAAGTTTGTAGTGGCCATGTTTGTATGCCGTGGTACGTTCTGGGAAGTTGAGTTCAAGGAAGGATTAGACCTGACAGTAGGCATTCAGACTGGTTGTTTTGTTTTGGGTTTTTTTTTCATTAATTATGAACCCTACACCACTATGCTCCCAGAAACACTGGAAAAACACCCTCAGCTACATCACTCCGTCATAATTGGTCTAAACTAGAGGTGTGCAAGCAACTGTTTTTTAATCCTGCTTGCCTGATTATTATTTTTGTTTGTACCTGCCCACAATATTTTCTAATGAATTTAGTTGTTTTGTAGTAAATTTAGTAGCCTAATTTAAACTACCATGACCCTGACCAGGCAGGTGATCGAAAGAGTTACTTAGTCTTTCGAAAATACAAGTAAAAATTTTGTGCTACAAGTTCTCAGATCAGGTTCTCAAGTTTTGCAACATAATTACCTCCAAATAAACCTTTCTGGCAAGCTTTCTAAAAAAAAAAAAAAAAAAGGTGTGCCTCCAATTAGGATATGTATTTGTATCTTTTCAGAACACATTATCTGTTCACATCCCATTGTCACATTATCTAGATAATGCATTTGTATTAAGTTGCATTCTAATAATAAAAGTTACTATAACTTGGATGGAGGCAGCAAGGATTCTTTGTAAGGATGACATCATGGAACACACTCACCACAATACATCCAGTTGTTGATTAGTGTAGCTACTGCTAGCTAAAGCAACTAATAAATTCAACAGAAGTCTCGCAAGAAAAAAGGAATTTGTAATGTAGGAACATAACACACGTCTTATAACAGAAACAGCCCTGATATCAGGTGAGAAGTCTTGGTTTCCTCCAAGGTCTCTTCCTCTATCATAAAGGGTTTCCCGTGTGTCTGCTGTTGCCTTGTCTTGCTCACTAGGCATAAAGTCACTGATGTCAGCTATGAGACTGTTATTCTATGTCTTAAAAAGCACCATAAAATACAATTCTCTAAAATGATATTTGTGTGTACGCTTTGTGCTAATGTTTGCGTGTCCATACATGTGTGGGGTGTGTCTGTGTGTGTGTGTTTGTGCATTTTTGTTTGCAACCCTGTTTACATGTGTGTGTATGAAATATGAATATGTGACTACTACATAAGCATTTGAATATGTGAATATGTAAATATATGCAAAATATGAATATGCAATTTCTCACTGCATGTGTTTCTTTTTGTTTTCTGTGTGTGTGTGTGTGTGTGTGTGTGTGGACTCATCGTGGGGGCTGGGCTGTTTTGTATGTTCACACACATTTATCACACCCTCTGCTCTGGAACCTTCTGAGAGGTCGACTACAGCTTCCAAGTGATGTTACAGTAAAGATGGTTCTATCAGCCAATCAGAGCACGAGCCTCAGAGTGGGCCAATCAGATCACTGGTGGTGGGAACAGGACTGATGAGGGAGTGAAACAGCAGTGACAGCTCAGCACACACACACACGTTCGCACTCTTCGACACCCCTCGTAACAGTGGATCAGAGATTAGATCTCTCTCCATGTCGCTGTGGAGAATGTGTTTCACAATTTCATTTCTGAATCTTTAATAATTTAAAGAAGGGGGGGCGGGAGACCAGCAAGATTCCACATGTTTTTGTATCATCAGCTGCTACTTACTTAGCACTAATTTAAAATCTTTTAGTGTTTAAAGTTCTTAAAGGCTCTGCCATTCTTCATCCATGAAGGAATGAGCAACTGTGCTCCAGATGGAGGCTTCATTTACATTTTGTTGTTATTAAAGCCATGTTGATCTGCGAAGCACCAGCCTACTTTTCTTGGAGGGTAGAGGAGTGTGATAATCACCTCTGTGTGTGTGGATGTGTGTGTGTGTGGATGTGTGTGTGTGTGTGTGTGTGTGTGGATGTGTGGGTGTGATGGGCTGATGGCAGCAGTAATCTGCCTTTGCTGTCATCTACAGGAGTTTTTCCCTATACATCATGGACAGAGACAGAAAAAAGGGAAAAATGAGAGAGAGAAGCAGAGACCACGGTGGGAGAGGAGTGTTGGAAATGCAAAGTCAGTGGAAAAAAGGGTGGAGAAATGGGAAATGGGAACGACAATTAGCAGTGATTTTGTCAGCCTCCCTAAGGCAGGTATATATTATTAATTCATACCTCTGTGAAAGCACTATTCAGGCACACTATGAGCTTTACTGTTGCTTTACTGTTTGGGCTGCTGTTGTCACACAGATGTGTCACAGCACACATGTCACACATAGGCTACATCAATTACATCAAACCATTTGGAAGAAAATAGATATTATTTTGATACTGTAAAATTTGTAAATATCAAATGCTGCAGCTGACCTCAAAAATGGAATACAGTTTCATTACACACTTTTTATAGAAAGTAGCTCAATCTGCTTTTTTTTGTCAATTTTTGCCTTTCACAGGAACTTCTTTTAATCAAGGTTAAACCAATGACCTATCAGCTGTATTAATGCTTTAATGCTATCTACACCCTTTATGTGTCCTGGCATGAGAGTCTTCATAATTAAAACTCTTCATTATGGAACTTGCATTTCCTCTTTAGTCTCTATATTTTTGACGGCTGTATAATTGATCATTTCCACCATTTTACACCATTTTGCTTTCAAACCACAAATTGCTCCTCATACAGAATGGACCGAATAGCTCATCGGGCAAGCACATTTTGGGTGATGAGCTATAGTCTTAAACTGGACCTTAATTTCAGGCACACTGTGAGTCATGTTTTGTGAGAAATAGAGATACTGAGACAACAATAGAGAGGAAACAGTAAGAGACACAGCTCTTATCTGACCAGACAGGAGCTGTTGCTGTTGGCTTCGGGGGTAAACACACTATCATTATCTTCATTACACACACACACTCACAAACCTCCACTCGCACTCAGTCAAAGAATGACAAAAAATTCCTGACAGCTGATAAATTAACACCATTAAAATTAGACTGAATTTAAACTCGACATGTCAAACACCCCAAATACCACCATCTGTGCTCCTTTAGGACAGAGGCTTTCTAGGTAGGACAGGTAAAGTCTGTCTCATTTGGAAAGCAACATAAGGACATAATTACAGCTGTCAGACTCTGCCATGCAAGACCTTGAGTTATTTTGGCTGTATGTTTGGGGTCATTGTCTTGAAACATCCGTCTTCTCCCCAGATTCATTTTTTTTGCTGATGAGATTAAATTCTCCTCTAATATCTCCTGGTACATCATTCCATTCATGTTTCCTTTGATGGCATGTAATGCCCCAGTACCATTTACAGAGAATCAGCCCCATATCATGATGCTCCCACCCCCATGCTTCACTGTGGGTATGGTGTTCTAGGGATCTTACGCACAACCCTTCCTTCTTCAAACATGATGAGCTGAATTATTGCCAGAATTCTAGTTTTGTTTCATCTGACCAGAGTATATTGTTCCGATAGAGATATACTCTAGAGTTGTAGAGTTCTGATTTATCTAAATACTTTTAGAGATATATATATATCTAGTTTTTTACATTTGAGAACTTTAGGAACTCCTTCATCTTCACAATGATTGTTACTTGTTGCATGATATCTTCCCAGCCAATGGCAATGTCGTTTATAATAATACCAGGTGTAATTTGCACAAGAACATGTTTGTTTTCAGAACTTATATCCAGAACCTAACTTTTTTATGTAACCTTTAAATATATGTTTTTAATATAGTGTATAAATACTTTTTCGCCTATCAATTAATTTTTTAAGCATATCTTTTTTACGCTTGTGAATACATACTTTTTGCTGATAATTAGTACAACTTCAAAAGACATTATCATTAAATGGTTGATGTATGCATCTCCCATTTAAGATCCCCTGTGAACATAGTTCCCATAAACTTAAACTAAGTGACAGTGCTCAATGATGGATTATTAAGGATGAGTGGGGAGGGAGAAGATGTGTGTTTCCTGAAGTCAATGTGCATCTCTGTGGTTTTAAGAGCGTTGTGCTCAAGGTTGTTCTGGCTACACCAGGAGGCTAGCTGTTGAATCTCCTGGTGGTACTTTGACTCTTCACCGTCGGAGATGAGACCAATCACAGTAATGTCATCTGCAAATTTGATCAACTTCACAGATGCATCACTGGAAACACGGTCATTTGTTTAAAGCGAATATAAAAGTGGTGAGAGGATACAGCCTTGTAGTGCTCCAGTGCTGAGTGACCAGAGTTCAGAAATGTTCTGAAGTTTGTGATCCACATATAGATGGAACCAGGTACATGCAAAGTGATGAGTTTCTGAGTTTCTCTTGTAGGAGCTCAGGGACGATGGTTTTGATGGCCGAGCAGAAATCTACAAAGAGGATCCTGGCATATGTGTTTGGAGAGTCTAGGTGCTTTAATACAAAGTTAAGCCCGATATTAACTGCATTATCCACAGACCTGTTGCTTTTGTAGGCAAACTGCAGTGGATTCAGAAGATCCTGAGTACTGGATTTGAGAAATCCAATCACCAGTCTTTCAAAGGTCTTCATGATAACAGAGGTGAGGGCTACTGGTCTGTAATTATTAAGGGCAGCTGTCTTTGGGGTTTTTGGAACTGGCCAGAAGAGTACTCCGCTCCAATGACCAGTTGTATATGTCCGTAAAGATGGGGGATGGCTGATCAGCACAGTGTTTGATATATGCTATTGACATATATCATATATCATTTTCTTCTCGGTTACACCTGCCCTCACCTTATTAACAGCTCCGATGCTGTCAAGTAATGATTCCACTGGTGTGTTCACCAGTGCTCATATGATTCCTGGTAATTTTGCATGCCAAAATGTTTCAGTGTTCCATCACGCTGAATTATTCCATCATCATCAGTGTTTGAACAAGTCACTCTCAGATTTGGCTCTAAGCACCCTACTGTAGTCATTCTGAAATGTGGGAGTCTGGCCAACAACTAGACCTGATGCTCCTTACAAAGGGTTTGAAATAATGGCAACACACAAAACCACAACATCACCCTCAAAATATGCCCTTGGCTTATGTAGCATAGGCCCCTGATCTGTTTCTCTCAGTCTAACTCACATAATGTAATATTGTAGATTATGTAGATATTACATAATGTATGTAGATAATGAAAATAAAGTAGTATTACATAATGTAACATGATATTTAATAGCTACATTATATAAACGTCTATTGTAACAATATTGTGTGTTTTTGATCACAGTATATTATATTACTGAACATAAGCACAGGCTTTAGGCTTTTATCTGGAAACGCTGCCCCTTGGCGCCTCAATAAATAATTGAATAGGGGAAAAGGCTGAGGCTGAGGCTCATCGATCAAGGCCATTATCCTATCCCGTTATGTTACTCAAGGGCAGTGACAAGTTGCAGATGGGTGGAGTCAGAGCTGTCAATCGAAATCTCAGTCAAAGTCAATCTTCGGATTTACGTTAGCAAAGAATGAGGGCATCTTTGCTGAGAAATATCATCTAATAATGAACATGCAGGCTGTGTCCTCTAAGCATCAAGGTCGTGGCAGTGTTGTAATTTTAACCATTACAGGAGGTAAACAGGAGGTAGGAAGTCCAGAAATGTGATACATGCACATAAATACTCTCTCTCACACACACACACACATACAGACACAAAGACCTTTGCAGATGAAATACAACTCAAAGTTCAATTAATCACTCAAGGTTTTAATCTGGATTTTTAGAAACCAGAAGCACATGGCAAATCATTATATTTAACATCCAAAAACATATGTTTTTCCCAACTTGGCCATGCCTGATGCGAATAGGGATTTAGGATAAGACCCGAAATTTACAAAGAAAAGATCTGGTATGTCTCAGCCTACCATGAGCTGTATACTCCCTAGTGTGCTGCATGCCATCATTCTTCCTGAATACATCTGCACAGACAGTAACCCGAGCTCAGGATCGAACCAGTGACCCTGGAGCTGTGAGACAGCAACGCTACCCACTGTTAGCTTTCATTTCTCGTTAATGTGATCTGTTTTTGATCTGAGGTGAATTGAATGGATTTAGGGATTGAATGCACAATCGCTCAGGATGTGTACAGCGAACATGTGTCACTGTTCCAAATTTGACACACTGATCTTAATTTAAATACCACATAATATTGTACATCCATCTATTTATCTGTCTATCTGTGTAGGTATTCACCCATCCATCTGTCTATCATCATGCATATATGTATTTATTCATCATACATCCATCCAGACAGCCAGCCATCTATCCTTTCGTCTGTTTGGGCCACCTGTCCCCCCGATAAACAGAGAGAGAGAGAGAGAGAGTGTGTGTGTGTGTGTGTGTGTGTGTGTGCGCGAGACAGATGGTGTTTGGGGCCTCTGAGAATTACAGACCTGGTGGTTTTACTCTCTGACCCCGCCCACCCGCCCCCCCTTCACATACACATACACATACGTTTATCTTACTATCCTTGTGAGGAACTTAAATTGACATAAATATTAATCCACCTAACTAACATTACATTACAGATAAATCTAACCCCAACCTTTATCTCAGCAACCAAAAAGAAACCGACATTTTAAAAAAGCAGTTTTTCTTGTGGGGACCAGCCAAATATCAGATATTTCTATCCTTGTGGGGACATTTGAGAGAGAAGGACACAGCTGATAATGTAGTACCTGAATATTTGCTGGGCAGCTAAAGAGAAAAGGCAGGTCAATGCACAACCTCACAACTGAACCTCCAGAACAGCCTCCACAGAAACAACCGCCCATTTTACAGCCCCGGCCCAGCTGCCTCTGACACACACAGCAGCACATCCTTCGGGGGCTTACAGTGCACTTCCCCAGTGTGGACACACTACTCACAGCAAAACTGCACATTTTTAAAAAAGTATACAAGCATAACTCTTGCTCCAGAATAAAGATATCTAGTAACAGTTATCCCACTGATGCTGCTGAGCTTATCATACAAATTTCAAAGAATAATCATATAAATATCAAGGAGAAGAGAAGAAGCTAAGCTGCATTTAATGGCCACTGAATGACTGAAAAAACACTGAAGATCAATACAGACAAAATACACACATCCACCAGCACAGGAAACATATGCTAATTAACCTTCTGGAGTGATTTAAAGGCCAATAAAGAGTTTTGAACACAGATGCTGAGGGTGTAAAGTGCTGAAATTCAATAGGGACTGATGACCTTATTGACCTTAACCATATGGAAGTGTACAGAGAAACACGGACCTCAGACAATACATTTTACTGCTCATATTTTATTGGCCACTACACACACTTCTGTGGTTCTTTTTATTTATGTAAAATATTACAGTTGTCTAAACACCTTTTATAGGCTATAATCTGAATAAATACAAGTCTGAGTCCACTACCATTTGTTTTTTTCAAGTTGCTGTGATGCTGTATATTATCATCCCTAGTGCTCTCAACCAACAAGACCACACTGTACGAGACAAAAATATTTCAATAATATAGATCCGTATTTGCAGTGGGCTATGGCAAAATGTCACAAAATGTACTACACACTTAGGACAGCTAACTAAAATTAAAGACATAAAACTGAGTCCTGGTTGATCAGCACAAGAGTTTCAGCACACGTAAAGAAAGAGCTCACAAACATCTTCTTTCCTGTGGGTATAGCTCAAGAAATGAGTTTGACACTTTGAACATCAATTAAAGTGCAGAACAATCCTGTGAAATTATTATTTATTAATATTACCTACCACTCTGTCCCTGGAAACACCAGGGAAAAAACTAATGAAAAACCCCGGGTGTAGAAATGCTAACACTATCAGCATGTCATAAATAAATGCTGTAAATGCATCGTGTAACCTGGTCTTTGCTTGTTGAGCGTCATAGCTGGTCTAATGTAGGTCTGAATGAGATATTAAAAGTACATATATTGCAAAGTGTTCCTAAAATATCTACAAAATTGAATTAAGGAATGTACAAAGAAAAACAGCTCTCAGACAGTCTGAACCACATTTATTCAATGAACATTATGTGTCTAATGTATTGTCTGCTCTTTATTGATCTTCCACTCCTCCCTGTCAGTGAGGGGAATGGACAGCAGGGCCTCTCTCACATCCTCACAGGATTCACTTCCATGCCTCACCGTACAGTGATTAAAAACATTCAAATACAGACTGTAGGAGTGGAAAGAGTCTAATTATCCAACACACAGACAATCTAAAGCTGTCTCAGTTATCTGATTCACTTAATTATAATAATGCATTTCCTGTAGAGGAAATGACATAGCTGAATAAAACTCCATAATATATTAACATCATAATATAAACCTTGCTTATATTCTATTTTGAGCTCATTTCATCTAATTAAGCAACGTCCAAAACATTAGAGTTCTACTGTCCTAATGAGAATTAATGCTACTGAGCTAAGAACAGTCAACAATGCTGTGGTATAAATGAGGAATAAAATATGATGGGCATGCTCACTCACTCACTCACTCGTTCACTCACTCATTCACTCACTCACTCATTCACTCATTCACTCACTCATTCACTCACGTACTCATTCACTCACTCATTCACCCACTCACTCATTTGCTCACTCATTCACTCACGTACTCACTCACTGACTCATTCACTCACTCACTCACTCATTCACCCACTCATTCATTCTCTCACTCATTCACTCACCCACTCATTTACTCACCCACTCATTTACTCACTCACTCACTTTCAGTCACTTCTTTATCCTGGTCAGAGTTGCAGTGGGTCTGGAGCCTA
This sequence comes from Pangasianodon gigas, assembly GCA_022758105.1. Lineage (NCBI taxonomy): Eukaryota > Metazoa > Chordata > Actinopteri > Siluriformes > Pangasiidae > Pangasianodon > Pangasianodon gigas. The sequence goes on along the minus strand of CM040464.1, from coordinate 25,320,121 downwards.
TCCCTGGTCACTGGGCATGAGGCAGGAATACACCCTGGATGAAATGCCAGTCCTTCACAGGGCAAAATGCACACAAACACACATTCACACCTAGGGGCAATTTATCTTAGCCAATCCACCTATCCAGCCAATCCACCAATACCTTCTGACCAATCAGATTTAAGAATTTAACAGTGCTGTGATATAAGGCATCGTTGACTAAGTTATACAGTATAGCAAGTACTATGAAAAAGCAGGAAGGATTAAAAAAGCATTTGCACAGTTCAGCATGATGAGAGGAATCATAGCTATAAACTTTTTGGCATATTAGATGTATAGGGGTTGTCTGGATTACACAAAGACTCATCATAATTCCAATCTCAGCTCCCTATGCTGTTCCCATGTATTCGCATCAAATTTAAGCCCCTGGGCATGTGTCAGTAATCAGTTATACGATTAATCAGTTGTTTGATAATCAGTCATGCCTGTAGCTCTGCTCTCGCTGCAGTATCTGCCATGTCAGCCCATTAAACTCACACACAGGAACTGCAGGAAGTCTCATGAAAGTTACAGGTTGGGCAAATGAAATGTGTACAGTGTCTCCTTTTTACATCTAAGGGGGTCAATAAGCCAAGTAGCTACAAAGTAAAGAAAGCTTATAGCCTCCACTTCAGGATTATGCAAACTGCATGCCTAAATCATAATTTATTGTGCCTTGTAGTGCTGTAACAAAACAATTTTCCTCAGGGATCAGTAAAGTACTCTATCTATCTATCTATCTATCTCTCTAATGCAGAAGCCAGGATGTCATTAGTGTAAATCCTCTTACCTTCTTCTGCTCCTCTGGTCCGTGTATCACCTGTTTCCTCCGATGCCGCTGAGCTGGAGGCGTCTTTGCTCCCGAATCCGACATCTTCTGACAAATTCTTCAGTTATAAAAATCCAACTGCAACCCTTCTGCAGAACTCGTCAATATGGTCATTCGTCCATCAGAGCCACTCGGTTCGACTCATCACCATTGCCATGCCAATGTGCAGTGTCATTCGTTTATGTGAACTGTTCACCTAGGGCTAAAGTTCAGTTCAGCCTCTCCGTCATCTACTGGTCCAGCCATCCAAACTTCGTCCTCATGCATTTTTCCGTAATTGTTTGAAATCCTCAAACTCGTTAGTCCATGTACGCTTCAGGATGACACGTTCCTGTATTAATGCGCCTCAGCGGCATCTTGGGAGTCCCAACAGAACAAGAGACAAGAGAGACTGTGATAAATTGAGAGATAAGAAAAATAAGTAAAGGTATCATGCATGCATGTGTGCGTGTGTGTGTGATGCACATGGTGTTAATCAGTTCTATGTTATTCACAACATTGTTATAAAGGAACATTTCAATATATCAGGACTATCTCTAGATATCTGCTGGGTGGAGGATGCCTAGTTAGGGCAGAAACAGTCGGATGTCAGCATAAGGACAGCCATCTCATCATCATTTTGGAAAAATCTTTCAGTCCCATAATTCTGTTTACCAGACAAGAGAGATGTATGAGTCAGTGGCCATGTCGGTTCTTTCTGTCGGCTATGAAGCCTAACCGTTTGGCTCCATGGTGCTTGATGGAACATGTTAGTGCTTAAAATGTCCTTTACTCCTACACATGTCATTTCATTAGAAGATATAGTGCATATTATATTATATCATCTGCATATTTATTGTATTACTTTCAGTTTGTCTTTCTCAGCATCCACACACTACACAGTTATGAACACTCAGCCATCATCGAGAATAGTGTGTAAATTATGTGATTTGCGGCACAGCTAAATGTTTTATCACTGTATAACCACATTATAACTATATTTAAACCATAACAAAAAGTTAGATATGAAAGTGTAATATCTAAATATAATGTGATTAAATAAGATAGATAATATGTGAATGAAGCCTCAAAGTGCTGCACAGGTGCAAGGCTAACACAGCAGTCTGCGTTCACTTAGAGACCAACATGGAGGTCTGATTGAGGGTTTTAAATTACAGTACACACATAAACACACACTTCTTTGACTGTGAGATATTTCCATTCACTCGTATTACTGTACCTACAGTACATATTACCTGGAGAAAGGGATTTTTGTGAGGCTCCTTATTGTCATGTAGTGTGCTACCATCTTTATGAGACCACTGTCACTACTGACATTCCTTTTTAGGTAGTTTTCAGGACACACACACACTCACCCACACTTACACACACACACTCACACACACACACACAGTATCATAGGCTAAAACACCATAAAAATGTTTATGTTTCTGATTTGGCAGTATCAGCATGTCTGGCATAAATATCATTAATAACACTACTGACATTCAGTTTTTGTCAGTTTTAGGGACACACACACACACACACACTCACACACACACACTCCATATTGTCATGTAGTGTACTATCATCATTATGAGACCAAATGACCCTCAGAACCAGCTAAAGACCTGCACATACACACACACACACACACACAGCAGTAAATCAACCTAGTTTCAGACAAAAACCTCATTAAAACGCATGATCTCCAAAAAAATATCACAACCAATAACAGCCATATTCCTAAACGGCACGCGGGAGGACTCACTTTTAGGCACGCGCGCACACGGATCGTTAAACTTACACCGATCTGGGCGTGATACACACTCGATTGTGTTGACACGAGCTTTGTCGAGGGTTAAAACATTCCCAATCCCCAAGAAATCAGGCATCAGTGAAGCAGACTGAATCTCACCCCTGTGTCCGGGTCCCGCGCGCGCCCTGCAGCTCATCACGCAGCGCTTTAGTTTCAATTCTGTGAGATGTACTGCTTCAGCACCAGCATCACACTCTCTCTCTCTCTCTCTCTCTCTCTCTCTCTCCCTCCCCCCCCC
>CM040464.1:25281031-25309231 GCA_022758105.1 Pangasianodon gigas | reverse complement strand
CTTTGTGTTTGCTCCTCTGGGGCTTTCAAAGGTCATGGAGCGCACAGCAGTGCTAGACGGCAAAGGCCTGGCAGCATGGCGAGGACGGACAGGGGTGTGGCTGACGTACACAGCATGGGGAAGCAGCACAGGAACGAGGGAGCAGCAGGGAGGAGGCGCAAGCGATAACTGCACCGTCCGAGGACAAGCCTCTGCCCCTGATGTCATCACGGGGGGAATGGGTGACAACACTGAGTTTTTCTGCTGCAAGTGAGCAGCCTCTTTCGGATCACTCTGCTTCTGGGCATTCCTATAATTAACAGCAGTAACAAGCAGTGTTAATTAATAACAATCAACCTGTTTTTCCAATTTTATTTAAATTAGTCATGACACAGATTAGTAAAAGGAATCAAACTTTCTATTTAGAGGAAAGCTCTTCCTTGGCATATATAAGTGGGAATGTGGCAGTAAAATTAAGTTCTCACAATGAGTGGAAGCAAAATACTAACTGGTGGAAATTCATTTTTATTAATTAGCTATGTTAGCATTTTTTGCATTTTAACAAAACCCTGAGGCTGATTGTATAGCCAACTTTAGTCTATTAAAAAAAAAAGTAAATTCGAAATAAAAGCATGGTGACATGAATTATGCAATAGCCTCTACAGTTTTACTGCCAACATTTCTTTTGCAATAAGTAGTTATAAGGTTTTTTACATAGCTTGCTGGTCCAGCTGCATTTTACAAATCTCAGCGAGGTGATCCATTTTACTCGGATAGAAACATCCATTAGCCGCATCACCTGAAACAATGAGAAAGAACTATAAGCACCATTGGGACAAATTTCTTTTCTCAAGGCAGAAATAAAAACATCTGAAATCATGCCCTCACTTGTGATTTTAATGGGGCTTGATGGAGCAGAGTTGATCTTCCTGCGATCATCCTGGATGCTTTTGGCCAATTTGACGAGTGAATGATGTCGTGTGAAGCCTCGTTTAGTGCTGGGAGAGCAGAAAAGGTTTTTGGTGCAGTTATCTACAGACGAGCGGGACTCGAGGGGCCGAGGGCAAGAAGAAGCCTCAACCTGCAAACCTGAAACAAAGCAAAAAGAGTAAGACAAATCATCAAATCATCTACAGGCGAATCATATCTTAATAAAACGATGAACGTACAGTACAGGGAAAACACAAATACAGAATAAATCAAATGGACTGTCACATGGTGTTTTGTATAGAAAGTACAGATGTATAACCCCATTAGGTGGCACTGACCCTGTAAGGACAGATTCTCTGGTCCAGTCCATTTAAATGCTGGTTTTCTTCCTCGTTCTTCCGTCACATGCACTTTCTTAATAAGCTTAAGACTACTGAGGACATTAGAGATGTCATATAGACGACGAATCTTTGCTAAAAACACAAAATGGAAAAGAAAAGGAAAATTAGAAAATGAGTACATTCAACAATTAGCATCAGGCTAATCATACAATCCCCTGTAATGTTTTTCAAGCATCTTGTCCATGGAACAGTATTATGAGATTACTCTGAAGCAGAGCCTTTGAAGGCAGCAACCTCCTGAATGCAACAGAGCAGAGTGACACTATTAGAGCTTGTCGGAACAGTATTTTACAGGATTTTAATATTTGTTGGTGCTTCCGAGTATCCAAATACTCAAACCCACTCTTACAATCAATGATCATTAATTTCATGATTAATGATAATATTAGGTACGTTCTTTACTGTATTTCAAAATATATCCAGTAGATGACAATGATGTATTAATAGTGTCTACTGGTGATAGCACAAATAAACTAAAATGAACCATGTGTATGAACTAACAGCAAGAGTTATTGTTGTAAACTATTTTTTAAATTATTGCACAAATCACTTTTGGAAACTTAAACTTAGCCTACAGTGTAAAAGTCGTGTACGGTTCAGTAGCTGTGTAACAATAAGGTAAAAATGAACAAGAACTCAGTGTCAGCAGTGTCAACAGGGATGCCTCTGCCACCAGCAGAAGCCATAACACTGCCACCACCTAGTGGCAGAGGCATAAAAATTAAAGTGTTGTAGGTGTTCACCTTGTGCATCTGACTTCAGACCCCCAACATCATACCTTTGTGCTTTCTGTTCTGCCGGTCAGGTCCGGGTTTTTAAAGCAATAATCCATTTTATTTGGTGTCAGAAATATTTTATAGAACATGTTCTGTATTCAGGGCTGCCGTATTTGTTCAACAGTTATAATGTAATTTGGGTCACTTTCTTTCCACAATTGGCTTGCAATTTGAACGTTTAGTGTACTACACAGGGTGGAGAAATCATTATGTCATTGCCTATGTGGTGTACTTATACAGGGTTTAGGAAGGTAAATATGAAGTTTCTGTATATTAATTAGAGAAAAGTATTTTAATTGTTTGGGCCAGCCCTCGACACTACCCACCCTAACAATGCTGTGCAGAAGTGTGTTACTCACTCTTGAACTTGCTCTTGTCCTGGTCCACCACCTGGTCTTCTCCGATCAGGATCTTGGCTGCGATTTCCAGGCTCACCACACGTGGACTTGACACCAGGAACAGCATAACGAACTTTTGACTCATCACACGCAGGGACTTATCCTTACGGCTAGCTGTGGGTGCGTTAGGCCATGGGAAATAAAAATATTAGTACTGTGATACATGTGTCCCTCTTACAAACTAAATTAACTTAAAATCAGACACCTACACGTGCTCCACACACTCTAATCCACAATAACACACTATAACACATATACTCATGAATGACTTTACGAGGGAAACATGGTAACAGTCTGAAACCTCAACAACATTTTAAGTTAAAATTTCAGTGTTAAATGTAATGTAATGTAATGTAATGAGCATGCGTGACCTTTGGGCTCTTAATGAGAAAGATTTAGCTCCACACTGACCCCCTTTAGCATCGACGGTGGCTTCACTGAATCCTGGCTCCTTTTGTGTGATTTCTCCATCGATGTCCTCGTTCTCTTTCTCCTCTCCCTCCATCTCCAGCATGTCCTCTGCATGTCTCTGCCGTATCTGCTGGATCTGCTGGCTATAGTGGTGTTTCTCTCCCTCTCTTTGCAGCAGTGCTAGTGTGTGTGCTAGCTGAGCACGACCATGCCATGTGTAGCGGTTTTTAGCCAAACGGCTGACCATGTTCAGGCTCTCCAGAACGTTCATGATGTCATATATACGTCGCCGTTCCACATCTGAGAGAGAACCAAAACATACAATTAAAACCGACATCCACATAGCTGTGGATATACCAGCCAACTGTAAATCACTAGAAATACTTTACAAGAGTGTGAGACGTGTGCAAACACAACAGACTGTATATATTTAATGCAAGATCCAACAACAACCAAATCTGAGTACTCGCTCAATTTCTTTGAAGAGAACGTGAACTGCTGAAATAACCAAAATGCATGTATGATATATATGCATGTACTATGCTGTTTGTAAGAGGCTTACTCAGTTCGATAGCAACATCATCAAGGCAAATGTCATTGTTTACAGCTGGATTCGGATAATCTGGATATCGAGCCAAAAATTTGTGACACAGCAACCCGAGGCTTTTTTCTTTTCGGCTGAGCTGCAGCCTCTCTGATTCTTCTCCTTGTTCAGTATCCTGTAGAGGAAAAAACAAACATACCACCAACACACATGTTAGAGCAGGCAGACGGTCAGGTCAAACACGGGCCAACCCAGCATGCCTCAGTCCCAGCACGTGGATATGTCAGTGCGAAGCTTCCCAGACAAAACAATCCAGTATCCAGTATTAGGCTGATATCAGCAGAAAATGCTCTATTGGATATTGGAAGGGAAAATGATCCTGATCTGATTCCGTAACAAATCTATCCTGAAATATCTCAGAATTTTTCAAGGCACATCAGATAATGTAAAGTAGAGGGATTAATCAGTGTCGCCCAGAGTGGCCCAGATTCATAACAATATTAATATACTTCAGGGCCCATGTAGGCAGTCATGCAAATTTTAAACATAACAGTAGTGAAGCATAACGTCCCCAGAAAACACCAGCAGTACCACAATGTGTATTCAGCTCCTTTATGTGCTCCTAGCTCAGGGGTTCCTAAACCAGGGGTCGCGACCTCACGTGGGGTCACTTGATTTCAAATAGAAAGCTCTGACCTTACACTCAAAAATATTCACTAATCTAGAAAATCCAGAAGCTAGCCTGACAGACCTTTCGGTGGTCTTGAAGGCTACACGAGAGGTTTTTAAAATTTTAACTAAGAAACCCGGTTAGTGTTATTACTCATTAACAGTCTAGAACAGTAAATAAGTATGTGATTTGAGAAACTTTTCATATATTTAATTATTGTTCGTATGAGTAGTACCCACTTACTTTTCTGGCAATATTGCACATACTGGTGTCATAGTATATTTGTATCAGTGTCAAATAAACTATATATCCTTACAGCACTTTGTAAGCAGTATGTAAATAAAGCTGATATTTGTTTTCATTGTCACAATTACCTGAGAGGAGTTCTCATGTTCCTCAGTGCTGTTCTTCTCTTTCTCTCGGTTGCGTATTTCTGGACTCGCAGCGCTGATCAGCATTTTCAGGTTGGACGTCGGTGTCCACGGTTCCCCTCCCGGGGCCTCCGAGCCCTTCGTAGGTGTGGATAAAGGTCCCATGGCCTTCTGAGCTTCCTGAAGTTTTCCTAAAGTTGTTAACTGCGTTTGTGGCTCCACAAACACAACTTTCTTCTGTTAAAGAGGAAGAATAATCAGATCACTGGGACTGCGAGTACACAGTCAGTAAACTACTGCAGACTTTGCTGGTTAGGAATGGACAGGGAGGTTAATTAGCGAGTAAGGACCGAATGTTAAATGACTGACCTGCGTGTTTAAGTATTAACAGATGGACAGAACACACTGACCTTCTCACGCGCTGCACCTGAGCTGCTTGGGTTAATCTCAAGCTTCTGCTTCAACTGCTGACCATCCAGTAAAGTGCTGCTCATCTTCCACCTGCATGTGAGGTAAACAAACAAAAAAAACCCAATTTGCACATACAGGGCGGAAAAAAAATGAGCCTAGTTAGAATAGGAACTGTTATATAAGCTGAGTTAGTTATAATGAATGGTTGCAGTGGTCGCTATGCGACGGTAGCTTGAGCAACCCGGCTGCTGAAGTCTCCATTTCTTCTGGAGAAAATACCTTTTCTTTACGGCATTGTACAGTCTGGGAGAAAGCATCGCAGAGCCCTGATCAGGGTGTAATGACACAGGGTTAATGAGCTGGCACACACTGCTCTGAGTAATGACGCGCTGACGCACGAAAAGTTGCGCAAATCGGAGTTATTTTGATTTCAAATCGCCGCGGCCCGGTAACCAGGACGCTTGGCGGTAACTGACATCCGCTCTATCGAAGCTACCGTACTACGTGTAAGTACACGCCCACTCCATGAACACAGCCAATGAGCGCAAGGCATGATGTGTCGTCACACTCAAAGCGGCCAATGAGCATGTAGCGGAAAACGGAATTCCACAGCGGCGCGCGCTGGTGCGCACTTTTTTGAAATGTTGGCGCGGAATTTCCTACTCAAGAGTCCAAAGTTACAAGCCGGAACTCCTGAATGTAACTAATTAACATTAAAAACCTGAGCGCACGGAGTTTAAAACCTCCAGAAATGTGCACATGACCCCCGAAATGCTTAAAGTCTGCTTTAAATATTCAAACAGTCGGGCCAGACTGACGCTAATCACACCTCCCTGTGTAGCCGGACTGCTAAAGCTCCAGCCGCAGCCCATAGCCAGGTCTGTATTCACACTAAACTCATCCCCGCATCACCAGCACCGCTTCCCCCGGCACTGAACACTCACTGAACACTCACTCCAGACCCACAGCTGCAGGGTGAGTGACTTCGGGACAAAATGATCCCCTAACGGTGGGAGGTTTGATTATTAGCATGTGTGCTAGCCTTATTCGCACAGCTGGAGAACACGGGGAAAGAGACATGATATTAATCTCTCATTTATGTTACAGATACATTTCACACCAGATTAAATACTTCATTATCCATTTACAACGCAGAGCAGAGGCTAGCAGTAATACACAGACCTGAGAGTTACTCCTGCTCTGTGTGTGTGTGTGTGTGTGTGTGTGTGTGTAGCTCTGTTTTGTCTGTAGAAAGGTGTAAGAAACCTCTTACCCGCCTCGGGAGATAATGCCGTCTGACTTCGTCTGAAAAGTGGCTCACGGCTCCATGGAAAGAGCAAATCCCGCTTCGTTTACAGAGAAAACTCTTTAGCTGTTAGCCCGAGACTGTTAGCAAGCTAGCTAACTAGTAATAAAGCGATAATTAAAACAAGCAACTGCTGTCAGCTCTGGAAACCCAGTCTGAGGAACACACAGGCATGAAAAATAAAATAAAACTAACTAGCATTAACGAAAACTTTCCCCAGTCGCATACCGTTCAGTAGCTCAGACTAAAAGGCTGTGCTAATCCAGGACAGAAAGTGTTAATGCAATCAAACCTCCCGCCAGCAGACTGAACACAGCGCGCTTTATCCCGCCCCCCACACTCACGCACACACACACACACACACACACACACACACACAGCCTGTAATACACAGAGGAGGAGGGGAGAGAGAGAGAGAGGAGGGGAGAGAGAGAGAGAGAGGAGGGGAGAGGGAGAGAGAGAGAGAGAGGGGGAGAGAGGTGGAGAGAGAGAGAGAGAGAGGAGGGGAGAGAGAGAGAGAGAGAGAGAGGGAGAGAGGGGGAGAGAGAGAGAGAGAGGGGGGGAGAGAGAGAGAGAGGAGGGGAGAGAGAGAGAGAGGAGGGGAGAGAGAGAGATGTTAACTATACCATAGTAAAGAACTAAACAGTATTAACAGTTGATGATAACACACAGACCTACTGATTGTTATTTATTATAATCAACAAATTCAGAGTACACCTGAAATAAATGTAGCGTAGTTATTTTTTATTTTGTGTAAAAATGTAAACAGAAAAACAGAACTGCATGATCCGCAGTTAATATTCAGGTTTATAAATCTGTTATTTCTGACTTTGGAACAGTTTGCACATGTGGGCGGGGCTTAGAAGATGACTCACAGGTCACCTGGAGTTTCCTGGACTTGTCCCAAAATGGCGACCTGCGGCCTTTCTCCTAGTCTGCATTATGGTGACGTCATCAAGGTGCGACCTGTAGTGGGTGGGTGAGTGGTAGAGGGCTTGATTGTGTAAAAGTGAGGATTTGGGAGAAGAATTTGTTACATTTGGACTGTGTTCAGTGGCTCACAGTGCAGTGAAATGCTGGTGATGCCCATTCTTAATAAAAGTAATGCGTGGCCACGAATTAATAAAGTGTGGGAATGAGATTATTATCCAGTCGAGTTTTGTCTGACTGGAGGGCCGTTTTGGGTGATTGCGTTTCTCTAGTGGATTACTCTCAACGCCAGCGCCCTCCTTACCTGGGGGACAGAGGAGCTGCTCTGTTTCTGTCAGCCTGCTTTCAGGGACACTTGGAGGCCACTGAGGGGCTTTTAGCTTTCCCCTAGGGGCAGTAGGCCTACAGTGAGGGGAGATGTTAGGCATCTCCAATTACTGCTTCAGAGGTTATCTACAGTCACATCCAAGACCTAGAAGCTGCATGGCCCATGGTATCTAGGTTTATTTTGGCCGATAATTGACACTACCAACAACATATCTAATGTTTCACTTGTGGGACTAAAGCACAGGCTTTGCGAGAGAAACTCAAATTAATATTAGAAAAATTAATATTAGTAATATTGAAGATGGATTTTGTGTGCTAATAGTTTTAAATGTTCCTGGGAGTCACATTCAACCAAGCCACATTTAAATGAGTGTATGTGCTATTTTGGTCTTTTTCACTATCCTGACGCACTGCACTAGTGTAGTTCAGCAATAAAAATGGACAAAGTTCCCCATCCATCTACCTCCACTAAACAAACTAGCATTGTGTCTCAAATCACATACTTTTGTACTATTCTAGACAGTTATTGAGTACTAATAGTAACTGGTTCTCCTATTACAGTTAGTGTTAGAATTTTAAAAACCTGTCATGTTGCCATCAAACCTACCGAAAGATCAGATTTGTGTACCAGTCTTCTGGATTTTCTAGATTAGTAAATACTTTTCAATGTAAGGTCAGAGTTTTTGATTTGAAATGCAGCTCATGACAACAATCACGACAGCGGTGGAAAGTGTTAAAAGAGACAGAGTTCTACAGTGTATTTAACATCGCTGTGCATTAAATCGCTAAACATTTTATAGTTAGACTTGGAAACCTGAGGGACAGATATAGTAAATGTCACAATCTTCCAGATGTACATGAGATATGAAGTGCTTGTGTGACTAAAGCTGCTCGTGTTGCTGCTGTCATGCGCCAATGTATAAACCAGGCTGCTAACAACACAACACTTTCCACTAGACTGATAAATTGGTGCAAAGAATATTCCATTAATATTACACATACATATGTTATTGCCATAATAAATGGTTGAAATCTTACAGTAGTCCTATATTATGAATCTGGAATAAAAGAAAAAGTAGGTTGCAGAAAATTCATAATGTCCCAAAAATTTTGGGAACCCCTGAACTAAGACAATTGACCTGTGTTACAGTAATATTAAACATGGCAAAGCTATCAGCGAACTACCTTTTAGGACCTCTGATCATGACACCATCCACCTGTTACCTACCTAAACTAAAGGAGTAAAAAAAAAAACCCTGATAAAACAGACTCAGGTGTGGGACGTTGATAACCAAGAGGGGATGCTCAGATTGAATGGACTGGGATGTGTTTGAATGCACAAATATCCATGAATATGTTGACGTTGTCACTTCCCATTATAACCTCCTCATTAACGATGTAATTCCAGTTAAATAAATAAAGATGTGCACCAACACTAAACCTTGGATCACAACCGGAATGAGGAAACGTCTGGTTGAAAAAAATGTGCATTCAGATTGGATAGGCAAAAGAGCAAATCCATTCAAAGGTTTTAAAAAAACAGTCAAAAGCCAATCATAGTAGTCAAATACAAGAAGAGCTAAACAGCAAACCATGAGAGGCATGGTAGGGAATTAACCCACAACTGTTCAAAACTCTAAAAGCAGCAACCAAACACTAACAGTAGAATTAGCTAACCAACCTAACAGATTTTATGCCAGATTTTATATGGACCAAGTAAAGATAACTAAGGTAGAGGTGGACAGTGAATGCAACCCAGAGCAAGTCTTCTGATATTAAATGAAGGAAAGATTTGGGCCCTGATAGGCAAGACGGTAACACTGAAGAAGTGCAAGGAACAGCTCAGCCCTATTTTCAAGGTTGTGTTCTCTCACATGTATTATTTACTTTATATACAAATGACAGACATCATCCAATGTGCACACTGTTTAAATATGATGATGATGTTGCTTTGGTCATTCTGCTAACACACAATGATAGTGAAGCTCTTTACAGGGAGGAGATTGAGGGTTTTTATAAGTGGTGCACTGAACACTTTACCGCTCTTCAACACAACAAAACCCTCAAATATTTAATTAAAATCTGCAACGCTTGTCTAAAAGCCACCAATAGGGGTGGCATAGTAGCAGCAACCTGTGACCATAGATTTTGGTGAAACAGGACAACATTTAAAAAAAAAAAAAAAAAAAAAAAAAAATTTAAATAAATTTAATAATTTAAAAAATAAAATTAAACCAAGAGCCTATCACACTTGACTTTTGCAAAAAGAAAAGAAATTAGCAGTTTTAGACTCTGAAACAGTACTGTTTCTGAATCTAAGTAAACCTTGGGAAAATTATTGACAATAAACTAACCTTGAAAGTCAGTAGTGAGGCAAGACATACACTTTATTCTTCTAAGACAACTGAGGAAATTCAAGACTGACAAGACCATAATGATGCTCATTTAAAAAAGCTTTATTACACTGTTTTAACCTTTTCACTGTTGGTGTGGTGATCTCTGTGTCCAGAACAAAAAAATCAGTTAAAAAGAGTAATCAGGACAAGCTTTATTTTATTGCATGTATTGCTCATGTTGTGTAAAACAAATTCCCTTCAGGGCAATAAATGTTTATATCATAGCAACATTAAGTTGTCAGAACATTTTATAATTAAGTCATGGCCACAATTTAAGCCAAGTTTACACTGCACCTTGTTGCTTTTCACAGACAAAAGAATGCATCACATCATAAAAGAACTTGGTTGTGATGTGTTCTTATCACGCGTAATGTTATATACTCACTGGCACTGGTTTAAGTTGGTTTTTCACTGTGTAATTCCAGCTGTCTTTTACAATTATTACATAATAACATCTTACAATGTTCTGCCATACTGGATGCACAGCGATGCAGCACAGGTTTGTAACTTGTCAACTTGAAAGCATGAAATGGGTTCACACTGTCATAATAGTAAAAGTCAATGAACAGAACTTTTGTGTGATAATTAGCTAGATGCATACACTGTTAAACATTTACTGTAGATTTTACATTAATTTACTGGCAACCTGGGTTGTTTAAAATTTGTAAGAAGTATGTTGATGCAGGCTACAGCTGAGTTGAAGGGTCTTGCTCAAGGCAGTTTGGTGGTGCTGGGATCTGAACACATGCCCTTCTTATCTGCAACTGGAAGTCATAACCACTGAGCTACCACAGCTAGCACAACTAGCTTGCACGGATTCATTGCAATCTTTTAGTGGTTCTTGCTTGGCCCCTGGAGGACTAGCGGTTAGGCCACAGCGCTCTCACCGCTGCGGCCTGGGTTCGATTCCTGGCCAGGAAACCACAATACAGTGCACTTCCAGTGCTGGTCCCAAGCCTGGATAAAATTGGGGAGGGTTGTGTCAGGAAGGGCATGTGGTGTAAAAACTGTGCCCAATCAAAATATGCGGCCCAATGATCCGCTATGGCCACCCCTAATGGGAGCAGCCGAAAGAAGAAGAACAATTAAATATTAGCTCTCTTAGACTGTTGGCCAAGCCTGAAAAACATTCATTTTCAGTAGTGGCTTGTCCATAGGGCTAATTCAGTACTAACTGCTTCTTTCGAATGACCAAGGATTTAAAAAAAAAAAAAGTCTCCTGCTTACTTTTCTAGATGTTGTGCAATTGTAGGGCAGCGTGTTCACTGTGACACTTAGTGGAGTGACTAAGGGATTGCTGCAGTCCTGCATGAGGCCCACAGTTTTAGACCTGTAGTTACAGGACCCGAGAGTTCCTCGATCAAACGCTAGGTGGAAATACATACACAGTTTTAGGATCGTGAAGCGAAAAAGTCAATCGATTATGCTTCCTATATTTTTCCTCAACATTTGATTAAACAGTTTCTTTTTTTTGGTCAATTAATGTTTTTCAGCTGGCTGATTTAGCTAAAATCAGTCAACATTATACAAGCTGATAGCTGGCTACATGGATAATGTTGGGTGTAAAAAGCTCGCACTCGGTAACTAATATTTAATCAGCTTGTGTTTTTGTTTTCCCAGTTATCATCATTATCCAGTTCTGAAAGCTGTTGTTGAAGCTTCTTGTGTGCTTAAAATTTTATTGTGCAAACTTTGATATCTTGTGCAAAAAACTGTTGACCAATAATTTTTTTAACTTAGCTAGTGCACAAAAGCATAACCAGAGATGTGGAAAATATATTTTTAAATTTTTTTTAGATGTAGTTGGAAATTTTGCCTGGCAAATTTAATTAATCAATCAATCAATCAATCAATTAATTAATTAATGCTCTGTGGCACTGTTCATTTTGCCTCATAATGTGACTGAATCTGTGCAGTATGAAATGAAAAAGTTTTGTTGTTTAGGTCACTGTTTGGCATTTTACATTTCACGTTTTAACCTGATCAAATTTGTAATGCTTACAAAGCAAGTATCTTGGCTAATCTTTGACATGGGTGTCTAGTCTACTAGTCTTTGATAATCATTCAACAAGGTTTTTCTGTGGTCTCTGGTCTACAGTACCCCAAATATAACATAAATTTGACATATAAAAATATAACATAATATTTTACTCAAAAATGAGTGTTATAATTTCGTGTGAAGTTTATTCACCATAAATTGCAAAAAAGGAATGTAAATCTTGTGTAAATCTTGTGTTGCTTAAAATTTGTTATGCATAAATATGTGATAATAAAATAACCTGTTCAATTTTGACTGAAAACATTTAGAAGCCTGACTGTAAAGTATAAATGTTTTAACAAATAAATGAAAATTGTTCTTTTTTGGTGGCGATCTTTTTCCACCTTTAATGTGATATAACAACCAACAAAATTCAAGTGGAAAAAATGTTTTAGGAAAAAAAAAAGAAAAAAGACTATAACCTATAATAAAATACAATAACCTTATTGCATAAGTGTGCACACCCTTTTATAATGGGGCATGTGACAGTGTTCAGAATGAACCAATCACATTCAAACTCATGTTCAAAAGTAATTATCGTACACCTGCCGTCACTTAAACAATTCTGTTTAACCCCCAAAAAAGGTAAGCTGTTTCTGTAGGATTTTCTTGACATATTATTGGTTTCATCAGACTGCTGAAGCCATGGTCCACAAAGAGCTTAGAAAGCATGTACAATATCTCACTGTCAAAAGGTCTATATGGTAAGTGGACATGACACAATGGACAGTGAATGTAGGTACAGGGTAGGTGTACCTAATTAAAAGGCCAGCGAGTATATGTCTTTTTTTTGCATGCAGCATCAGATGTTCAATTTAATTTTGATATTTAATTTAGATATCATGCATGTATGCATATGTAGTTGTATGCAGATAAACAAAATGATCTCATTTACACTTGTGCTGAATGTGGTCAGAGTGTGTCTCAGACAATGTGGATTGAGTCATCAAATCTTAATCTGATCAGAATAAGTCCTGGGTCCCTTGTCACCAGCATTTGATGCAGTCAAGTGAAATCCAAATGTGATCCAATTACTGAAAACTGAATCCAATCAACTGGTAATTATGAGGCTCACATCAGGTTTGCTGGTGCATGTATGCATGTATTTGACTCTGTCCATATTACCTAAAATTCAGTGTTATCTTTTAAACTCTGCCAAACTCTTGCTTTTTGTGTATGATAAATGTATTATATTTGCTTTGTATTATATTAGTGAGAGACTGCCATTTGATGCAGCTATTTTGAAAGACCTTAGGAAGAGAGGCTTCAACATTCTGAAAAAAGTGCTTATTTGTCAAGCATTTGTCTGTCTATGGGTCAGGCTGACTCTTTCCTCGAACTCAACTTCCCAGAACACACTGCGGCATACAAACATGGCCGCTATGGACTACAATCCCCAGCAAAACACTCAACCGACGTGTCCATCATCTACCGAGTTTTGATCACACACACCTGTTTCCGAATTACTCTCACACCCTATATAAACAAACCTGGGACATAATGAAGTAATGCCCAGTGTGTCTTACCTGAACTTACCAAGCCTTTTGTTCTCTGATCACTATACTGGTGTTTTGACTCTTTTGCTTCCTGGTTTTTGTATTCTGGTCTCTGCTATGATGTACTGTTTGCCAATCGCCTGACGCCTTGCCTGTTTTTTGACTTTGACCCTATCTCATGTTTTGGTATTGTCTACCTTGGTTATTAAACTGCTTGAACTGCATTTGCATCTGTCTCAGCCTCTCCATTGTGACTGATTACTTTGCTGCTTAAATGGATGCAGCAAGAGAGCCAGATTTGTGCCATGCTCTTACAGCACAAGGATAGCTGATGGGAGAGCAGCAGCAGCATCTGGCTGATCTCCACAATAAAATTAACCTCCTTTCTCAAGCTCTCACCTCCACCGTAGCACATTAAGCTCCTGCTCCGTCAGCCAGTGTGCCGATGCCAGCTCCAGATAAAGTCACCAGTGATACCTCTCTTTGTAAAGGGTTCCTCCTGCAATGCTCCCTTTATTTCGCCAGCCACAAGGGGATGTCAGTCACAGAAAATAGCACGCTTCATGAATCTGCTGTGTTTTTAATCACTCCCCAGAGTGAAAAGAAGTAGGAGAGCAACTTCTATCCCTCAATCAAGTTACCTGTCAGATGGCCGAATACGCCCTTGAATTTCACACAATAGCGGCGGGCAGTGGATGGAATGACGCCGCATTAAAAGCCGCATTTCACCAAGGCCTCAACCTGGAAATACTTACTGAAATGGCATGCGGTGACGAACCGCTCACACTCGACTCCCTCATAGACCTCACCATTTGCCTTGACCATCTACTCCACAGCCGTAGTCCTTACAAAGAGGTGGGGAGCCCCCAGTAAGAGGGAGAGAGAGAGAAAAATCGGCACAAACATTTGTGTTTTTACTGCAGCAGTCCCGACTACCTCATTGAGCTATGCCCGATATGCACCAAGACCACAGCTAAGATGCCACTGTCCTCCAGCGGGCGCTCCAAACCCCATTTTGAAATGGTGAGTTTGTACCAATCTCTTTCTGACCAGTCACTTACACTTCCAGTAACAGTACAGTTCTGGTTTCTGTTTTGACAGCATTAATCGACTCTTGATCTGCGGGTAACTCCACGGACTTGGACACTGTAACCCGCCTGAACATTCCAACACAACCACTGCTATGCCCACTAAGCATCCACGCCATCGGGAGGCACCATCGAACTCCACACACAGCCCCTTCTGTTACAAGTCAGCGCTCTCCACCAAGAGCAGATCACGTTCATGGTAACAGTCACAAATAAACATCTCATTATCTTGGGCTTCCCGTGGATGCGACTCCACAACCCTCAAATCTCCTGGTGGCACAAAGAGATCACCCACTGGTCTGCCCACTGTCACCACCACTGCCTTCTGTTACCCCAGCTCTGCTTGGCCTCTACCTCTGTGGAAAGCCCTGATCATCCTGTGCCCATTGACATTCCCCCCGAGTACCTGGACCTCTGTGAAATTTTCAGTAAAGCTAAAGCCAGCGGCTTACCTCCACACCGCCACTATGACTGTGCTATAGAGCTACTTCCTGGAACCACACCTCCCCGCAGCCAAATCTATCCACTTTCAATCACAGAACATAAAGCCATGGAAGATTACAACCAAGAAGCGCTGCAACAGGGATACATTCGCCCTTTCTCATCTCCTGCATCAGCTGGGTTTTTCTCTGTGGATAAAAAAAGGGGGGATCTCAGACCCTGTATTGACTATCACGGGCTCCACCAGATCACTGTGAAATATCGATATCCCTTACCCCTGGTTCCATCCGCAACAATTCAGTTCAGCTCAGATATTCACAAAGTTGGACCTGCGCAGCGCATATAATCTAGTACGCATCCAGGAGGGAGATGAGTGGAAGACTGCTTTTAGCACCACCTGTGGCCACTATGAGTACTGCGTCATGCCGTATGGGCTCTCCTGCACCCCTCAGTTTTCCAGAATTTAATCATTGACATCCTGAGGGATATGTTGGGCCAATATGTCATTGCATACATTGACCATATCCTCATCTACTCCCCATCCTATGAAACTCATGTGTTCCATGTTCGCCAGGTTCTCCAGCGTCTTGCACATCATCAGCTGTTTATTAAAGGGGAGAAGTATGAATTTCACAAAAGCACTATTTCCTTCCTGGGTTACATCATTACCCTGGATGGGGTCACCAGGGACCAAGCAAATGTGTCTGCTGTCACAGAGTGGCCCATGCCCAAGACTATCAAGGAGTTACAGCGGTTCCTAGGTTTCTCCAACTTCTATAGGCACTTCATTCTGGGCTTTGGCTCCATAGCTCACCACCTGACCTCACTCCTCAAAAAGGGGACAAAGCGCTTGGCATGGAACTCTGCGGCCAAGGCAGCCCTAAACCAGCTAAGAGCAGCTTTCACCACAGCTCCCATCTTGAAACACCCCAATCTGTCGAAAACTTTCATTGTAAAACTGGACGCTTCTGAAACAGGAGTAGGAGCTGTCTTGAAACAATGAATCAGAGAAAAGCCCAAGCTTCACTCACTGGCCTATTTTTCCAAAAAACTTACCCCAGCCAAACAAAATTATGATATCGGGAACAGAGAGCTGTTGGCAGTAAAACTGGCCGTTGAAGAGTGGCACCACTGGCTGGAAGGGGCCATCATGCATTCACCATATTTACTGACCATAAAAACCATGAGTACCTCAAAATGGTGAAGCGTCTTAACCCTCGCCAGGCTCAATGGTCACTGTTCTTCGCTCGGTTCCAGTACACCCTCTCTTATCAACCAAGGCTCCAAGAATACCAAGGCTGATGCCCTATCATGCATGCATACAGCCTGCCCTCATAGAAGCAGTGAGGAGCTCATTCTCTCTCCATCTTATTTTGTGGGAGCTATTACCTGGGAACTGGACCGAGCAATCGCCTGTACCTCTCCACACCAGGTTCCTTGTTCATGTCCCCTGAATAAGCTATTTGTACCAACCAATCTGCGAACTCAACTCATGAAATGGGCATACAACTTCATAGCCACTGGTCAACCAGGGACCCAAAGTACTTACCACCTGCTATGAGCTACTACCCTTGCCCATACTACAGAGGCCCTGGTCACACATTGCTTCATTTCTGATCTTCCGGAATCTCAAGGTCACACCACCATCCTGGTCACTGTCGACCGGTTCTCAAAGTCACTCCACCTCATTCCTCTGCCCAGGTTACCCACTGCTTTCTCCACAGCTGAAATCCTCTTTAACCATGTATTCAGGTATTTTGGGATTCCTGAGGACATTGTCAGTTACCGAGGCACCCAATTCACCTCTAGAGTTTGGGCCAGTTTCATGGACAAGCTGGGTGTAACTGTCTGGATACCACCAGAAGACCAATGGACAGGTGGAGAGGGCCAACCAGGAGATTGACCGCTTCTTAAGAACATTCTGTGCTAACAACCAGGAGGATTGGTCCTGGTTTCTGCCTTGGGCCCGAATATGCACAAAACTCATTACTACACTCAGCCACCCAGCTGACTCCCTTTCAGTCAGTGCTCAGATACCAGCCCCCACTATTTCCCAGGAACCCTAACCCAACCAATTCACCAGGAGTAGATGACTGGTTCCAAAGAAGTGAACAAGTGTGGGAAAGTACCCATCAGCATTTGGAACACGTAGCCCAGTCCAATAAAGAAACTGCTGACTGGCACCAGGGAAAGAACCCCCACTACCAACCCAGGGACAGAGTCTGGTTATCCACCAAGAACTTCCATCAACCCCAAGCCTGCCAGAAATTAAGCCCCTGGTACATCGGCCCTTTAAAAATCCTGAAACAAATAAATGAAGTTACATAAAAACTAGACCAGCCACGTCACCGCTGCATAGCTCTTTCGTTCCGTGTTACCCACTTGAAACCCATGATACCAGGACCCCTAGCCACTGACACACCTCCCCTTGAAATTGAAGGCCAGCCTATATATCTAGTCAAAATTATACTCAATTCTCATCGCAAAAACGGCAAATTAGAGTACCTTATCGATTGGGAGGGTTACAGTCAATCCAATGCTGGGTACATGCACATGACATCCTCAACCCCAACCTGTGCTGGGAGTTCCATATCAGCCACCCTGAATGCCTGGGCCCATGACGATGAGGGGGTGGGGGGGATTTGATGACTCTGTCAGCTCGACTCCTTCCTCAAACTCAACTTCCCAGAACATGCTGCGGCATACAAAAAATGGCCGCTATGGACTACAATCCCCAGCACAACACTCAAGCTCCATGTTCATCATCTCCCGAGTTTTGATCACACACACCTGTTACACACACGCCAATTATGCTCACACCCTACATAAACAAACCTTGGACATTCAATCAGTGTGAAGTTTTCGAATCACTATCCTGTTTTTTTTTATGATGTTTTGCTTCCTGGTTTTTGTATTCTGGTCTCTGCTACGTTGTACTGTTTGCCAATCACTTGACGCCTTGCCTGTTGTTTTGACTTTGATCCTGTCTCACATTTTGGTACTGTCTGCCTTGGTTATTAAACTGCTTGAAGTGTGATTACATCTGTCTCAGCCTCTCCGTTGTGACACCCGGTACACACACTTTTAAATGACAAGGAGCTACAATTAGTTTAGTGCAGTGTTAATACATTTTTAAGGTCTTCATTCTGTTATTATAGTCATTCCTGCAATAAGGATGGATTGTTTTGCTACATACTGATTTGTTTAGAAGTTGTTACACCTTTATTTGGCACTGATCTGTCTAAATGTAATTCAGTTTTGATGATTCATTATAAAATGTTTACGTTTGCCTCTTGGTGCCTCTTGAATCTAAGAGTCAAAATTGTTTTATGTCAGTAATGCGATATCACTGATTCTTCTCTTTTTAATTATAGGTGCCAATTATACGTGGGGTTCTACTCAAATTCATATCAATGTAATCAAATTCAAATCAACGTAAAATGAATCCATAATAATTCATCTTTGTGTAAGGACTTATATCACCAATTAATTGCCACATCACTTATTTGTTAAAACCTTTACTTTTACTTTTATATACTTGAGTATTTTTAAATGTAAATACCTATTTACTTTAACTGCAGTATATTTTTGGTATCATACTTCCACTTTTAATTGAGTAAGATTTTGATTATACACTATATGGTATGGTGATCTCTTCTATTGCATTATATTGTGCATGAAGAAATTCAGTTGTTAACATGATAATGATAATAAAATAAGGCTGTGTGGTTTTATGGATCATGTCTGCTCCACCTCTAAAACTAACAGGCACATAACATGCACAGCGTGGCAGCTGAGATCAAGTCATCATTTAACATAGTCAGTAAAATGAAGACATGCACTCACAGTCCTGAATACAAGTTTATTTTAAAAGCATGTGAAGGAGAAATCATTGCAGTTGCTGTTATTCAGTGCGCAAAATGCGGCCGGCATTAGGACTCTCGTTTAGCACGCCGACACTGTGTGGAGGCCACAGCTGCAACATAAATACACAAAAGCATGAATACTGCTGAGAAGGAAGTCCTGTATCTCCACCCACTGCCATGTTTTGTTTACTCATATGCGTGTCAGGTCATGGGCTATACAAATATTTTAATATACAGGCATTCATATTGTTCACTTTGTGTTTAGTTTGATGTACTGCTTGGCAAAAAATACAAGTACAATATAATCTAAATAATGTTAGCTAGGCTAATCAAACTACCAAAACAAATTAGTGTGCCAACTAATTAACTTAAACATTGTCTCTACAGCAGTAGCTATCTAAAGTACCTAGGAAAATTTGCTAGCAAGCTATGTAACATTAAATTAAAAATATAATTTAGGGACCACTCTGGTAGAACAACGTTATTGCAAGTAACTTAAAGAAAAACATTTTAAATTTTTTTTTTTTTTTAATGTATGTGGGTTGTGCTCCGCATTGTTACAATCTGATGGTAGAGTCACAAATCAGTGCACATTCAGGGAGTATTCAAGGCTGCACCCCAGAACAGCATGCTCCCTACCAAAAGGTAATGCGAGTGGTTTAGTATGAAAATTATTTTAGTGAGCATATCAGTGTGACTGTCACAAGTCTCAAGAACTACTGTAGATGAAAGATTGAACCTTTTGCCTTCCACCAGAGCATGTGCTTCAGCTAGCTTTCTACCATTAGCAGGGTAGCTTGCTACTGTTTGCTGTTCAACAATAGCAAGCTAACTGTCTTACATTAGAGAGCATATGAAAACATGCCCAGCCCTGCACAGATCTGACGTCGTGATTAACCTGTGAGGCAGTAATGCTACCCCATGCATCACCGTACCACTCTGTTAAATCTCTACTTTAACTATATTTTTTCTAGCAGTGATGGATTTTTTTTTATTTTTCCTGATTTTCTCCCTAATTTTAGTCATGGCCAATTCCTACCTTTCAGTTAGGTCTCCCCTATCACCCAACAGCTACCAACCAGGGAGGGCGAAGGCTATCACATGCTTCCTCTGAGACATGTGAAGCCAGGTGACCGCATCTTTTTGAACTGCTGCTCATTCAATGTCAGGGGGCGGCATAACACACACAGAGGAAAGCACTATCCACCCACTTCTGCATGCATGAGCTCACAGATGCCCATGGTTGGCTAGTGTTGCTGTGATTGATTGATAGGGGAGAGAGTATGTCACCCTCTCTCCCTGACATCACGGCCAATTTTGCTTTCTTGGACTCCCGGCCACAGAGGATTCAAACTTGCAATCTCTGGACGATAGGGCGACCGCTTTTCTGTTGCAGCATAAACTAACTGGGTAGGCTTGTGCAATTTAATAATTTTATCATCCCTACATGATTGCTATGATATCCAGTGATATTCACTACAATTATACTGTATATCTAGACTTGTCACTCACGAATATTAACAGACACCGCCTGGAAGCCCCGCCCCTTCCCCTTTCATCTCACATGCTTTCAACTTGGGCTTTCTGCAAAGGTAAATGGAGAAAGTTTTGAGTTCATTACTGTGAAATAAAATTTATCAATGTAAGTTTGACTTAGTTAACATTAGACAAGTATATATTTAACATCAGATAATATATTTATTAGGGATGCTACTGAAAGATTTTGGTGAAAAATGGCTCAAAAATTAAGTGGGATTTTGGCCTAAAGAGAACAAACAACCTAAAAATCCACCAATCCACAGAGTTTTTATGATTGCTACAGTTCCCAGTTGTCCTTTTAAACTTACTTGGTCATATTCAGAGCTGAGTTAAGCATGTGTAGTGAGGATTTAATACGAAATTGTCCACCTCAATATTCAGATCTCAGTCGTAACTATTAAGCCCAAGTGTCTGATAGTTTGTTGTAACCTCAATGTCTCAGAAAAACTATGGAAAGCCATTCGAGACCAATATTAAATACAGTACACAAATATGGCACTATTAATCCATTAATAATATCACCCCTTTAAAGTCCATGAAAATGAGGCTATCGGAGGATATCAGTGTAGCAGATGAGACCATGGTCAGCTTATCCTTTAAACCATCAATATGCTTTTTTTCCTACAGGAGAGTGCATCGAATTAACAGAAACATTATTTTAATAATTCAACAACTCAAAATAATGAATTAAAAGCATGATAAAATAACCTACAAGCCACGCACATTGCAATTTCATGACCATGAAGTAGTATCTTATGCAATTCCAAATAAGGTGGTTGGAGGCCATATTGTTAAATTAAACCAAATTTGCAGCGATGTGATAATTACTACTAGGACCATTCTTGCAGCAATATATTAGCAATATACCAGACTCTTATTAGATTTATTTCAATGCTTCTCATTCATATATCATAGTCCTTTTTATTTTTCATGTTTAAATAGTCTTTTGATTTCATATCAAAATACACTTGTTTTCTATCCCTGAATTTTTGGGGCTTAAAGGCAAGTGCTTGCGTTTACATGTGATAGTCAGTACGCCATTGAGAAATCCTGTCTCGGAAGCATGAACTACCCCCAGGTCATCAGCATTATGTGAATGGTGCACATAGAAAATTTACTTAAGTGATTTAAGGTTTGTTGGCTGGTTTAGCTGAAAAAACAGAAAATCATAGTTTTCAGGTTGCTCCTGTATCACCCTGGCACGATGTCAAAAATCATAGATGCAATAGGTAAAGCCTACATGTTGGCACTTCTAAATAATATCAACCACTTTGATATTGTGTTGTGCAATTTGCAGTCCTGGGTTATACCTTTAAACACACTCGTCCTTGTATGAGTCCATAGGGAACAGGGCCGTAACATCGTGAGTCTGTAGAGTTCTGCAAATTATCACCTTCCAGCCACACATGACCTCTTGGTACCTAACACACACACACATACACACACAGACACAGACACACACATGGTCATGAAATGAGAAAATGTTATACTCATCCAATCTGCACCATTAATATGGATAAAATGTTGGAACATCAGCTATCTTCATCTCTTAATTAAAATTAAAATGTAAGAGACACTTTTCAGACAAAAAAACATAATGAAGGCTGCTGGGTTTCGCTGCAGAAATAAGAAGCGAGTCGACAGTCAAAGTCTCCAGAAGAACTGTGGCTGCTTCTGCAAGATGCTCAGTAACACTTACAGCTCATTTCCTTATAAAACTGCACACACTGCACCTGAGATACTGTTTTTTTTTAAAGCGAAGGATCGTCACACCAAATATTGACTTTGTTTCATTTATTACTGTTTACTGCTCTTTATAGTATATTTTATAGTTATATATATATATATATATATGTGTGTGTGTATTTCACAGGGAGACACATGTGAATTGATGTATGGTGGTTTCTGTGCTTTACTGCTGTATAAAGCCAAACCGCCGTTGATGTGAGGACCCATGCTGTGATTGATTCTCTTGAGTGCAAAACAGTCATGTTCAACACAAACTTCCAGGTATTACATAGTCAAGAACACAGTACATATTGACACAGATACAGTTTATACTTACGAAAGTGTGTGTCTTAAATGTATCCGATGGTCCACTGGTGCACACTTTATCTCCTTCCAGTCCAATAACTCGTTTACAGATGTTCATGTTTGGGTCAAATGGGCTCTTAGCAATCACAATGTCCCCTCTGAAATTTTAAAATTCAAACACACATACTTATGGAAACTTACAGTTCACTAGTTAGCAGTCTAAGGCCATCTATATATTTTATAGCAAAACACACACACACACACACACACAGACTCCACTCTGAGCAAGCAAACTACACTCACTTCTCTATGCGATACAAGTGTCTGCTGAGGCGTTCTGAAAAAACAACGTCGTGATCGGTGATGGTTGGCTCCATTGACGGTCCTGAACACTGCATGGGGAATTAACACACACACGCAAACATTACCACAAGACCCACTTTGTTTGAATGGCTGTGTTCAAAATGAAATGTTAGCATCACAAAAAGTCAAAAATTTTGAATTGGAAACCATTTTATTCATAAAATAACTAAAAACAAGGAACACTAGAAGCTGGATTTAAAATGTAAAAGGAAGCTCTAATCTCAATCTTCTGATTGAAGTAGGTCAGCTACGAGTTACTTAAGCCACGGCCGCTGTGACTAAGGACACAGTCATTTATTTGCTACAGACATAGCAGATTAATTGGGTCTGGTGGGGAGTATAAAGTCAGTACTGCTCTAGGAGGGCTATGACTTAGATAGCAGGTGACCAACTACAAACTGTTATGTTTAACTTTATGTGTATTGTGAGTTAGGAAAACAGATGTAATTGATGTTCAGTGAACTCACCATGACAAACTCTCCAATGTACTCAAATGTGCAGTGAGCGATGCAGCCATACTGAACAGTGTAGCCGATAAAACCCAACACCTTGCTGAACAAACGCTGTGACATCACACACCCCTGCAAAACACCTGTAGCATACCCTGTAACATCAACCACTACTGTAGAACACAGTCTCACATTAGACACACTCTCACATTACACAGAGACATAACAACAACAAAAAAAATACTATTATTATTATTATTAGTAGTAGTAGTAGTATAACATCTTTCACACATGAAATGTAGCTCAAAGGTCTTCACAATGATATGGAAAAAGACAATCAAAGAAATCATGAGACTCCAATAGGGGAAAACATAGTTCAGTGGTTATGACATTGGACTGCTGATTGGAAAGTTATGAGTTCAAATCCCAGTGCTTACAAAGATAAATGTAAGTCACTCTTTAAGTAGGGACATACTATGAGCAGCTAAAAAACAACAAGAAAAATATAGGATTGAACAGGTTTGTAAAACAATAGAAATAATAAAAATCAGACTTTATAAAACCTTACTTATAAACTTGTATACTGCCTGCCTGATCTCAACTGGTAAATCACTGTTTTTTTTAGGTGCATAAAAAAGAAGCCTGCTTTGCCACATTTCTTTTTGTTGACTCTGCGTACATTGAGCAAGCCTTGAGCAAGTACTAGATCTTAAAGTGTAATAAATTGATTGATTACAGGTTAAATATGAAATTTAACTCTTTCTGTTGTTCTACACTATTAAAATGTAAAGCAGGCTGAGTTATATATAGTGCTATACAGTTCACACACATCTGAGTTTTAACTAATTTATCTAACTATCTATATATTCAAAGATTGTCTGCTACACACTCAGCTACATTTTTGTCACTCAGTCTTAGACAGTGGTCACAGCTGGGCTCCAAACGTCCTGAATGTGTTGTCTACAAAACTGACTTAATTTCAGCCTTGGAGTCTCTTCATGCACTTCCAGGCCCTGACAGAGACATGGATAACTCAAGAAAACACAGTAACTGTAGCTGTTTGCATTCTTGCATCTCACCAAGAGACTGGTGGAGGTAGAGGCAGAGGTCTGCTTCTATCCCAGAAATGCCACACTGCTCTTTTTCATATCCATCCATTAAATTCCACATTATTATTATACACACTAACCTTATTGTCATCTACTGCACACCAAACTCCATGGAAAACTTCAGAGATGAGATAGATATCCTCCTGAGTCTCCAGTTGCTGGACCTGAATCTATCAACAATATTCAATCCTCTTCCTCTTTTCACTATTGTCTTCCCTTGTAACAGAACCTCAAATCAAGCCCCTCAAAATGAATGACTCTCAGAGGACAACATGGTCTATTGACTCTCATGTTGCAGTTTTGAAGCCTTTATTTGGTCACCATCTGAGGAACAAATCTCTGCTGTGTTCTATGATTTTCATTTAGCTCTGACACCTGCAGTACGTTACCCAACTGAATGGAGAAGTGCGCTTTTTTGCTCCGCTCGTTCTGTCGGTGGAGTTCGTTTAAAAAGGAGAGACTGGCTAACTTGATTCAAGCCTTAGCTAAGGCCATACAGTCAATAGTAAATTGATATGAAATATAGCTAGTGTTAGCTGCCTTGGTTTACAAAGGATTAAAAAAGTCTAAACACCACTGTTAAAATGGCAGGTTTTTGTGATGAAAAAAATGAAACCAAGATAAATCATTTCAGAACTTTTTCCACCTTTTTCCAGAACTTTTGAAATTACATTGTATAAAAATTAAGTAAAAAACAATCAGAAACATTGTAGGGAAAATTAGGAAAAATAAAAAAGTTACAATAACCTGGATGCATAAGTGTGCACACCCTTTTATAATTGGGGGTGTGGCTGTGTTCAGAATGAACTGATCACATTCAGTCTCATGTTCAAAAGTAATTATCATACAGCTGTCATCACTGAAATTATTCTGATTAACCCCAAATAAAGATGTTAAAGATATACAGCTGTTTCTCTAGGATTTTCTTCTTGGCTTCATCTGACTGCTGAAGCCATGGTCCACAAAGAGCTTACAAAGTATGTACAGGATCTCTTCTGGGAAGATTAACCACTGTTCCAAGTTTTCTCCATTTGGAGATAATGGCTCTCACTGTGGTTGCTGGAGTCCCAGAGCCTTAGAAGTGTCTTTGTAACCCTTTCCTGATGGAAATATTTAAATAACTTTCTTTCTCAATTCTTCCAGAATTTCTTTTGATCATGGCATAGCATGCTGCATGTTGAAACCTTTTTGCCTGTTTCACACTGCAAGATATGTTCTATTTAATTGATGTTTTCATTCAAAAGGGCTTGCAGTAATCAAGCCTGGGTGTGTCTTATCTAACTGAACCCAATTATCAATTAAATTTGGTTAATTGTTTGATTAAGTAACTTAGGGGACAATTACTTTTTCCCACAGGGCCAGCTGGTATTGGAAAACATTTTTCCAATAAATTAATTAGTGTTTTGTCTTATATTAAATTTTGTTTGAAGATCTAAAACAATTAAGTATGAGAACTATGCCAAAATAGAAGGTATCAGAAAGGGGCAAATTCTTTTTCACAGCACTGTAACTGATAACTGAATGCTGGAGTTGCCTGAAGCTCATATGAAGACCCAGCAAACAGTATCGGACTTGGTATCGGTAGGTACAAAAAAGCTTACTCGTGCTGGGTACAACTTCTACGCTTGGTTCGAGGTGCAGATTGACACGATGGCGAGGAAGACCACCCCTCCTCCCAATGACCAGTGTCCCAATGACATTCCTGGCAGAGTGCTCAGAGGATGTGCAGACCAGCTGGTGGATGCTTACACGGACATCTTCAACACCTCCCTGAGGAGCGCCGTCGTTCCAATGTGCTTCAAGGCCACCACCATCGTCCCTGTGTTAAAAGTTTCCAGTGTCCTGCCTCAACGACTACTGTCCCGTTGAACTCACACCCATCATCAGAAAGTGCTTCGAGAGGGTCGCCAAGAGGCACATCAAGACCCTGCTGCCCCCCTCACTGGATCCCCTGCAATTCGCATACTGTCCCAACCGCTCAACGGATGATGCCATCACCACCACCCTCCATCTGGCCCTCACCCACCTGGACAAAAAAAGACACATATGTTCGAATGTTGTTCATAGACTTCAGTTCAGCATTCAACACAATCATTCCTCAGCACCTGATTGGAAAGCTGAACCTGCTGGGCCTGAACACCTCCCTCTGTAACTGGATCCTGGACTTCCTGACTGGGAGACCTCAGTCAGTCCGGATCGGGAACAGCATCTCCAACACCACCACATTGAGCACTGGGGCCCCCAGGGCTGTGTGCTCAGTCCACTGCTGTTCACTCTGCTGACTCACGACTGTGTAGCAACGCACAGCTCGAATCACATCATCAAGTTCGCCGATGACACGACCGTGGTGGGTCTCATCAGCAAGAACGACGAGTCAGCATACAGAGAGGAGGTGCAGCGGCTAACGGACTGGTGCAGAGCCAACAACCTGTCTCTGAACGTGGGTAAAGGTAAAGAGATGGTTGCTGACTTCAGGAGAGCACGGCGCGACCACTCTCCATTGGCGGCTCCTCCGTGGAGATCGTCAAGAGCACCAAATTTCTTGGTGTTCACCTGGCAGAGAACCTCACCTGGTCCCTCAACACCAGCTCCATAAAAAAGAAAGCCCAGCAGCGTCTCTACTTTCTGTGAAGGCTGAGGAAAGCCCATCTCCCACCCCCCATCCTCACCATGTTCTACAGAGGGACTATTGAGAGCATCCTGTGCAGCTGCATCACTGCCTGGTTTGGGAATTGCACCGTCTCGGATCACAAGACCCTGCAGCGTATAGTGTGGACAGCTGAGAAGATCATCAGGGTCTCTCTACCCTCCATCACAGACACTTACACCTCACGCTGCATCCGCAAAGCCACACCCCCTCACACAAACTCTTCACTCTCACGGCCAGACTGTGCAACAGTTTCTTCCCCCAAGCCATCAGACTCCTCAACACTTAGAGACTGGACTGAAAACACACACACACACACTCCACTGAACATCGCCCCATCCTCTTTGCAATTTTTTACACATCCACGTATTCAATTTCTGCTGCTACAAATATTTATTATATACTGTATATTATCTTTATACTCTCTACCTGGCTGCTACTCCTTACGTTTACATTTACAACTACTTGTATTGTTACTCTTTTGCACTACTGTCATCTGATTCACTTTCTACTAGAACTGTGTGCTAGTCGGCACTGCACTGTAACTTACTGTGCCCATTGTCTTGTTTTGGTAGTTTTGTACTGTCTTTTGCTGTCTGCACATTTTTGCACTGTGCACTTTATGTAAATATATGTAGTCTCCTGTAGTTCTGTGTTTGTTTTATGTAGCACCTTGGTCCTGAAGGAACGCTGTTTCGTTTCGTTGTGTACTAACTAGCTGTATATGGTTGAAATGACAATAAAGCCACTTGACTTGTAAGAAAAATGGTAATTGCATCCCTATACTCTGACTTCATTCTTTATAATTAACTGGCAAGTTAATATCAAAATAACTTTTATTAAGGTCATCCAGGACTCACTGTGGCAATATTAATATTTTATTACAGTGACTTAGGCTGTAATTAATTAATAATTCATATTATTAATATCTTGCATTTGATATGATTAAATACAATAATTTTACATTTAAACTGTACATGTTATAAAGGATGGACCCCCATGCTCAGATAGAGATTCAGATAAATAAATAAACCAACCTCATTACACTGTGCATGTTCTGATCATTAGTTTTTAGTGTCAAAGTACAACCCCTGGCAAAAATTATGGAATCACCACACTTAGAGGATGTTCACCCAGCTTTTTTACTTTATAGCAAACAAATAAATCATAGATATGACACAAAAAGGTTTTGTTCAATAGCTTAACATTCTGGCTTTGTGAAACATACATCAAAAAAATTCACTGACTTTTTTTTTTTATTAATGGCATGTCTTTTTCCA
>CM040464.1:25249771-25280146 GCA_022758105.1 Pangasianodon gigas | reverse complement strand
TTTCCTCTACTTGATTTGGAAAAAGACATGCCATTAATAAAAAAAATGTCAGTGAATTTTTTTGATGTATGTTTCACAAAGCCAGAATGTTAAGCTATTGAACAAAACCTTTTTTGTGTCATATCTGTGATTTGTTTGTTTGCTTTAAAGTAAAAAAGCTGGATGAATATCCTCTAAGTGTGGTGATTCCATAATTTTTTGCCAGGGGTTGTATATACATACAACATGTCCAAAACTTTATTTTAAACAATAAATATTGCAAACAGCTCTCGTATTTCTCCTGCACGTTTTTTTTTTCCCTCATCATTTCAATTTCATTTTAGAGCTAAAATCAATAATCTTACATGACCTGTATGTGCATCAGCATTCAGGCCTACTGGGTAGTAGCAAGACAGATTGATTAAAGATTGGCATTAGTGCCTGATGTGCTAACATGGATCACTATATGCTTTTTAAAATCAGCAAAAGATAGGGGGTAAAGGAGGACAACAAGCAAGCTAAAAAAAAAATCTGCAGTCAAGCTAGCTGTCCCTCATTAAACAGGTTAAGATAGCTGCAGTGGTAGTAGTGCTGAAAACAGGGACAAATCCATCCTTCGAACTCCAACATAGCCAAAGCAATTTAATGTTCTACAAAATGAACTGTGCAGTGGTTAAGGCTCGGGGCTACTGATCAAGAGATGGTGGTTATCAATGCTATGTTGTGATCACCATTTCCACCCATACAAAGCCTGTAGTAGGCATTTAACACCAGGTGAGATATTTGAACCAAAACCAGAGGGTCAGAGAAGTCCTGCAGAAAGCGCAGTGCCATTGCTCTTTGCATGGAACGACTACAGCATTCACACACCACAGCTCAGTATATTGGAGAGAAAGACACAAGATAATAAAAAAACATCTAACAAAAAACATTGTGCTGAGTTATTATTATTATTATTATTATTATTA
This sequence comes from Pangasianodon gigas, assembly GCA_022758105.1. NCBI lineage: Eukaryota > Metazoa > Chordata > Actinopteri > Siluriformes > Pangasiidae > Pangasianodon > Pangasianodon gigas. Next base: position 25,279,199 of record CM040464.1, on the reverse strand, counting down.
TTATTATTATTAATCAATTAGTAAGCTACTACCACTCTTATCATAGTAAACAAAAATCGACAGACTGAATGTCACTGGCATTTATCTTTGCGACCTCTTGCAGACCCCGAGTGTAAACACTGCAGTTATGATTGTGGTGAATGAACCGGAAACACAGGAACCGTACTGAGAAGAATGTGAAAGTGTTCTTTAAATTTTTTTTTAATAAAGTCAAAACTTTATTTTTAAAATGAATTTACGGGGGAAAAAAGAATTAATTTCCCATTTCAGTATGTACCAAGACAAACAGAAATAAAATAAAATAAAACCTGTTTTCTTGTTTTCGTTTCGAAGCGAAAAAGGACTGAGCTCCTGCACACACCGCCAACATCTCCTCCTCCTACAACTGCACAACACTTTCTATATCTTTATTTATATACTTATATAAACTTGCACTTATTCACGCCCCTTAAAACACGAATGTACACATTAGAAGCAGTATTCGTATAATAACCTTACCTTTTTAGTTATAGCTGGAATATTTTATTCATGTCCGTCTGCTATGACCTTTGAACTCGCGAACGTAATGCTCTGATTGGCGGCGCCATTACTACGTCATCTGTTTTCCTCTATCAGGCATGGCGGCGCCCATGGAGAGTGCGACTAAAGGGATTCGTTTATCGGGAAGCGCTACCAGTTTTCAGAAAAAATCGCGCAGTAAACTGATTCAGATTCCTGGTACTAAACCGTCCGTTCATACCGGGCAGCTCATCATCTCTACCGGTGTACCGTCACTGGACTGCGCTCTCGGTGAGTCGGCTTCACATTAACAGTTCAGCACAGGGAGTGTGAAAGTCACATTTAAATACATAATGTTTAATGTAATAAAACCGTCCTGTGGGACGATAGCTGCTGCCAATGGGACAGGATCAAAAGTGGAATACATTGAAAATCTACGTCCATATACAGTTAGCATAAATAACTGGACTGTAAGTTGATAGAGAAGAGGTAACCTTGTTTTTTATTTAAAAAGTGTTAAACGATATCTTTTCTTATTATTTTACTGATTCTTCTAGATATAATGACTTGTCTTGACGTTTCTTGTTTCATTAGGAGGAGGACTGGCAGTGGGAAGCCTGCTGCTTATTGGTAAGATCTCACTCAGACACCTCACAGTCTCTCTGAAACAAGTGCTTTATAGAAAACAAATCCTTGTTCTCCTAGAATAAGTCTGGGTCAACTAGCGCTTCTCAACAGCGTGGCTCGAGAACAAATCCTAACCTGGGGCTGTCCGTATTTTAGGCAAGTGCATATGTCCCAACACATACTTATACAGGATTGCCTGTATTGCGATGATGGGTTTGTGTTAGAAAAATCACACCTTTTCCTTGACATATACTACTAAGCTTTCCCAGTGAAAACACCTTTTAGCATATCTTGAAAATGGCTTTAAGTGCATAAACTGTGAAAAGGAAAGGTACTTTAAAAAGTTTCACACCTGAACACAAAGTACTTGAATTTCACTCTTTATTAGTTAGACCAAGAATCTGAGTCCTCTTTTGCATCTTGGACTGATTTTGCATTGGCAAAATTCTCACAAATCAGCCAGCATGAGTGGATATCAGGACCAGTATATACTCAATATAGTCAAAATGCGTCATAAGGTTTTAATAATGACAAATGTTTGAATAGTAGAGCACGCACATGTTTTCTTCCCATTAACATAAACCATTAAAATTGTTTATCATTGTTTATATAATTGTTCATAATTGTGAGTCTGTGGGAGCCAGGAACCTGTTTCCCTGCAATAAGTGATCAAGTGATAGATGGAATTTTTTATTGAATTGCTGTGGTTTACATCTTCTACATTGTCTACTGGGAGTCCGTTAGAAGGAAAACGTGTGTGAGAGAGCTGAAGGCAATATAAAGCCTCGCACTTGCACATGCCACAATATCACGATTGTAGTTTTCTGTAAATAAATCAACTGTACAGTACTGTGATCATATCTTGTGTGAAGTTAACATGAAATAAATCTATTTGCTTATTCTGTTCATTTATAGCTGTACATGTCCATTTTATCATAGATGAGACATTTTATTCAAAACAGCCTGAGAAAACTAACAGTGTGGCTCTCTCAAAGCTGAGATTTTTAAAAAGGGTTTTTCATCAGTTTCTGTTGTGAGCTATTATGTATAAAGTTTTTTTTATATAGCCTACACTTTCAAAAAGGTGTTAGGGACCATGATCACAACTCCAGACTGTAGAAAACGTTAAGTAGTACATATGATGAGGGAACATTTTATTGTTTACACAAAATGTATTTGGAAAAATATTATTCTGCCAGCCTTGATCAAACTCGCAGAAGAAAGGTAAATATTTCTGGGCAACAGGACACACCTCTCCGGCAACCAATTAGCATTTGCCAGTGAAGTCTGGTTGACACAGAGCACTGTAGCTGCAGTTAGCATGTGGAGGACCATGCCTGAGAACATAAAAAGCATATCTACATTGTTGCACAAACACACGTTAATGCAGAATAAGATGCCTTCAGCTAGCTAGAAGAGCACGTAAGACTACATAAAGTGCAAATACACAGCAGTGTGAGACGAGTGCAGGTCAATAAACACACTGAACTTTGGGTGTAATCTGTAAACTATTTTGTAGGGTAGCAGCAATATAGGCAGCAAAAATGAGTTCCATAATATGACACTTCAGTGTTCAGTAGCGATTGCCTGCTGTGTTCAATGTATATGGCCAAAAGTATGTGGACACCTGACCATCCCACCCATATGTGGTTCTTCCCCATTATGTATCGAATGTCTTCTGTAGCATTACAGTTTCCCTTCACTGGAACTAAGAGGCCCAAACCTGTTCCAGCATGACAATGCCCCTGTGCACAAAGCGAGCTCCATGAAGACATGGTGTGTTAAGGTTGGAGTGGAAGAACTCGAGTGTCCTGCACAGAGCCCTGACCTCAACCCCACTGAACACCTTTGGGATGAGCTGGAACACCGACTGAACCCCAGACCTCCTCACCAACATCAATGCCTGATCTCACTAATGCTCTTGTAGCTGAATGAACACAAATCCCCACAGCCACGCTCCAAAATCTAGTGGAAAGCCTTCCCAGAAGAGTGGAGCTTATTATAACAGCAAAGGGAGAATAAATCTGGAATGTTCTTCAAGCACATATGGGTGTGATGGTCATGTGTCTGCATACTTTTGGCAATATATTATACTTTGGATTAAGTGGCATATGGATTCGCATTTGGGACTTAAATATGATACAGAATGCAATGCACTAAAAGATGTCAGTTACTGTGTCTTGTAGCCGTTCATAAAGTTACTACCAGCGTAGTACAGTGGTGTTCTGTAGCATTATGGTATGAAGCATAGTTAAGAACATTGCTAATGTTAGCCTATTGCTTATCACAGTAGTTACTGTCTAGTACATATAGTCTGGTCCATAAGTATTTGGACAGTGACACAGTTTTCATAATTTTGCCTCTGTACACCACCACAATGGATTTGAAATGAAGCAAAAATGTGATTGAAGTGTAGACTCTCAGCTTTAATTCAAGGGGATTAACAAAAATATCGCATTAACAGTTTAGGAATTACAGCCGTTTTTTACAGAGTCCGTTTATTTTCACAGAATCAAAAGTAATTGGACAATTGACTGATAAGCAGTTTAATGGCCAGGTTTAGCCTGTTTCCTCGTTATTTCATGACAAATTAAGGAGATCAAAGGTCTGGAGTTGATTTCAAGTGTTGAATTTGCATTTGGTAGCTGTTCATGGGTACTCTCAATATGTCCAAAGAGGTGTCCATGCAAGTGAAGGAGGCCATCATTAGGCTGAAAAAACAAAACATACCTATCAGAGAGATAGCAGAAACTTTAGGAGTCTAGCCAAGTCAAGAACACTTTGGAGGAGGTAGGGGTATCATTGTCAAAGTCTACAATCAAGAGGCACCTTCATGAATGTAAATACAGAGGGTTTACCTCAAGACGCAAACCACCGGTAACACTCAAGAACAGAAAGGCCAGATTACACTTTGCTTAAAAAAAAGGCTGCCCAGTTCTGGAACAAGATTAACTTGTACCAGAATGATGGGAAGAGAAGAGTATGGAGAAAGAAAGGAACAGCTCATGATCCAAAGCATACCACATCATCTGTCAAACATGTGGAGGCAGTGTTATGGCATGGGCATGTATGGCTGCCAATGGAACTGGGTCACCGGTGTTTATTGATGATGTGACTGCTGATAGAAGTAGCAGGAATTCTGAAGTGTATAGAGCTATACTTTCTGCTTCATAGTACAGATGGATAATAACCCAGAATGTACCGGGAAAGCAACCCAAGAGCTTCTTAAGGCAAGGAAATGGAATGTTCTTAAATGGCCGAGTCAATCACCTGACCTCAACCCAGTTGACCATGCTTTTCGCTTACTGAAGACAAAACTGCCACAAACAAGCAGCAACTGAAGGTGGCTGCAGTAAAGGCATGGCAAAGCATCACAAGGGAGAAAACTCAGCATTTGATGATGTCCATTGTTCCAGACTTCAAGCAATCATTGACTGCAAAGGATTTAGTATTAAAAATAGTATTAATAGTATTAATTAAGTATTAAAAATAATCCTTACTTCAAAATAATCCTTAATCCAAATACTTATGGATCTGACTGTGTGTATATGTGTGTGTATACAGTATATATAAAGCAATAAATATTATCTAAACCAGGCCAGAACTTACCCATCTAAATCAACAATGTTTTTAAGCCTATCGACTAGGATTTTGTGGTTGATGTTATCAAAAGCTGTCCAATAAAAATAAAACAGAAACCCAGCAACAGATTGGCGGCCACTTTAGCTAGTGCTGTTTCTGTGCTATGATGTTTCCTGAACCCTGACTAGAATACATCATGCAATTTATTTCTCACTCTATTTGTTGGGGCAGGGGGTTATTACACTATTAAATGACTACTGGCCTTAAAAATACCCTTAAAGAACTAGAAAGGTGGTCGTGGCAGGTGTACAGAGGTGTACATGGGAAAGAAGGAAGGTGACAGCTATGACTAGGCCTGTCACAATAATTAAGTTATCGACTTATTGTACGATATATGGACATGACCTTGATCATTTTTGCTGATCTCGATATTGCCCATTGTGTTTACATGCATGTTTGTTTACATAAGAATGAATGTCACCAACATTTTAGCCATCCGTGCTGCTTCTGTCCTCTCGTCTGCTCCAGGGCTGTCAAATTAAAATTCAAACTTCGAATATTCATCGAATTTAAAATAGAAATGCACATTTGAATGCAAAAACTGTGTGCATTCAAATTTAAAATGTATAGCAAGCACTAGCAGTGATTTTAATTAAGACATACTGTTGAAAAATGACATGGAAGATATTAACAATGCAATAACAGGGTCTTTTGAAGAAGAAAAATCTAGAAAGGATGGTTTCTTATAACCTTATAATGGTTTCTTATAATAGTGTTTCAAATAATCCAGTCATATTCAATAATGACCTGCTTAAGCTGCGTGAGCTGAAGCTGAACAGTGAATGAACACCAGTAAACTGAAGCGCTTTACTAGCCGGTTAATGAACTCATCCAAATGCATCCTATACACATATGAGATTATTCAGACATATACATAACATAAATATGATATTACAACTTGCTTCTGCACAAAATGACGTGAATGCACAAATGAACTTCAACACGCTAAGTAACACGCTAAGTAGAATGGTAAGTCACATTGTGAATACGCTCTGTCTATAACAGTGCTGAAGATGCTGAGGAATGATTGTGTTGAATGCTGAACTGACACGTACGTTCTAATGCTGTTCATAGACTTCAGTTCAGCATTCAACACAATCATTCCTCAGCACCTGATTGGAAAGCTGAACCTGCTGGGCCTGAACACCTCCCTCTGTAACTGGATCCTGGACTTCCTGACTGAGAGACCTCAGTCAGTCCGGATCGGGAGCAGCATCTCCAACACCACCACATTGAGCACTGGGGCCCCCAGGGCTGTGTGCTCAGTCCACTGCTGTTCACTCTGCTGACTCACGACTGTGTAGCAATGCACAGCTCAAATCACATCATCAAGTTCGCCGATGACACGACCGTGGTGGGTCTCATCAGCAAGAACGACGAGTCAGCATACAGAGAGGAGGTGCAGCGGCTAACGGACTGGTGCGGACCCAACAACCTGTCTCTGAATGTGGACAAAACAAAAGGCTGCTGACTTCAGGAGAGCACAGCGCGACCACTCTCCGCTGAACATCGATGGCTCCTCTGTGGAGATCGTCAAGAGCACCAAATTCCTTGGCGAAGAACCTCATCCGGTCCCGCAACACCAGCTCCATGACCAAGAAAGCCCAGCAGCGTCTCTACTTTCTGTGAAAGCTAAGAAAAGCCCATCTCCCACCCCGATCCTCACCACATTCTACAGAGGGACTATCGAGAGCATCCTGAGCAGCTGCATGTTTTGGAAATTGCACCATCTCAGATTGCAAGACCCTGCAGCGAATAGTGAGAACAGCTGAGAAGATCATCGGTTTCTCTTTTCCCTCTATCATAGACATTTACACCACACGCTGCATCCACAAAGCCACCAGCATTGCGGATGACCCCACGCACCCCTCACACAAACTCTTCACCCTCCTGCTGTCTGGCAAACGGTACCAAAGCATTCAGGCCCTCACGGCCCGACTGTGTAACAGTTTCTTCCCCTAAGCCCTCAGACTCTTCAGTACCCAGAGACTGGACTGACAACACACACTCAAATGAACATCATCCCATTCCCTTTGCACGGTCTCTTACTGTTCCTGTTGTCCTGTTTTAGTAGTTATTGTACTATCTTGTGGTGTTTGCACATGTTTGCACGTGCACTTTATGTAGTATTGTGTAGCCTCATGTAGTTCTGTGTTGTTTTGTGTAGCACCATGGTCCTGGAGGAATGTTGTTTCGTGTCACTGTGTACTGTACTAAATACTGACTAAATTTAAAGGCTATTTTTTTCAGAAGACAAAAACTATGACTAAAAGCAGTGTGAAAATTAACACTGGAACTGGCCTGAGAGCCTAGTTTAAATCTTTTTTTTTTTTTTTTATAATTTTATGATTTTATGCACTTTATTTTAAAAATAAATGCACATTGTTCTTTGCAGTATACAATATAGCACGGTGCTGTTTGGTTTGTATATATTCGTTGCGCCTTCTTGTTGACTGTCGATTTAAAAATCTGGTGTTTGTTTTGACTTTCCAATTCCGATGTTTGAATATTCTTAAGAATTAAAAGTTCATTGCTCTTTAAAAGGGTGTACTTGCATTATTATGCTATTATATTATCATTATATCAGTGGCATAAAATGGTTTTAAAATGACAATATCATCATTTATCGCAATTATTTCTGGGATAATATATCGTCCAACAATAGTAGTTGTTGTGACAGGCCTAGCTGTGACTTCTAGGTGAGAGATTTAGGTGTATTGAAGGAGACGCATTTTGAGATAAGATTTATTATTTTGTGTGTGTCTGTGTTTTGCAGAAGAGGATGAGTCTGACAGTTACTCGCGTGCATTGCTGCAATATTTCCTGGCAGAAGGGGTGATGAGTGGACACGAGCTCTTCGTTGCTTCCGCTCAAGATCACCCTGATGACATCGTAAAGGTAATCACCCTGATGACATCGTAAAGGTAATCACACTGTGCTGTATAGTCACAATATGCACTATCAGAGGTGATTCTAGCGACTGTGGCAGTGAAGAAAAAACTCTTTACAACAGTCAGTCAGATCAAGAACACCCTCCAGGAGGTAGGCGTATGTGTCAAAGTCAACAATCAAGCGAAGGCTTCACCAGAGTAAATACAGAGGGGTTACCACAAAATGTACGCCTCAAAAACAGGAAGACCAGATTATAGTTTGCCAAAACATCTAAAAAAGCCCCTACAGTTCTGGAACAACATTCAATGGACTTGTACCAGAATTATGGGAAGAGAAGAGTGTAGAGAAGTGAAGTAACTGCTAATGATCTGAAGCATACCACCTCATCTTGTAGCGTGGGTGTGTATAGCTGCCATTGGAACTGGTTCCCTTGTATTTACTGATGATGTGACTGCCGACAAAAGCAGCAGGATCAATTCTGTAGTATATAGGTCTATATTACCTGTTCATATTCATCCAAATGATTCAGAACTTACTGACAATGGACAATGACCCGAAGCATACTTCAAAAGTAACCCAAGATGGGAAGTGGAATGTTCTGCAATGGTCAAGTCAATCCCCTGACCTGAATCCAACTGAGGTGCATTTCAATTGCTGAAGACAAAACTGAAGGTAAATGCCTTGAGAACAAGCAGGAAGTGAAGACAGCTTCAGTAAAGGCCTGGCAGAGCATGACCAGGGAAGAAACCCAGGGAAGACATCTGATGTCTATGGGCTCCAGACTTCAGACAGTCATTGACTTTGGATTTGGATATTACACTTCAGTACAATGACTGAAAGTGTTAGCATTATATTCTGCATACTAGATGTAGTGCTAGATCAAGGTTCCAAACTAGATAAACCACTGTTACATATAGGCTACAACAGAACACCCTTGGTAAAGTGTTGGCTCTTATACTCTATATACAGTATATGTTAACCAAGCCATCGAGACAATCTACAAATTCTACCAAGCATGCTAGCTATATAATTAGCATTATGTGGTCCAAACCAAGCACCAACTCCTAGTTAGCTGCTTGCTTGCCAAAATGATGATGGGCTAGCCTTTTTGGTTTAGCCTACAGTTGTCATCCTTAGTTTTTGTGTTATTAGATTATCTCTACCACTTACCACAGTTCTGCTTTCTCTTTTCCTATTCTTGTCATTTTCAGAAGCGTGACAATTCAAAATAAACTTGTGCAACTTCCACATGCTAGCATGAAGGGGGCCCGTTTAGAGAGGTTCCTGGAGTTGTTCATTAGCCATAAGAGGTTTTGGGGGAGTTTTTCACTTTGAGATCTGATATTTTCATGGACTTCTTATCAGCATTCAGGGCCCCCCTCAAAACTCGGTGGCCCAAAAGATTGCCTTCCTTGCCTGTCCTGTAGCTACACCACTGTGAACTGTGTATTTCTCAGTGTAGCAAATGGATATTTGTAGGGCAGTGATGTTGAAACAAACTTTTTGACTAAATGGAAATGGAGGTCACCACACAGTATATCGCATCATTTACAAAACCAAAATGGCTGCTTTAAATCTGTGGTGTAGCACCATTCATATTGACCATTTCGCTTGCATAAATGATTGTTGTTTAAAGGCCATCTTTGAATCATTTATTTTTTGTTTGTGGTGTTTTTGAACAACAGTGACTTTATTCAGACAAATTCAGATGCTAATTATAAAATGCTCTTTCAAACTAATATTTCCTACTGCACTTTCTCATTGCATTTGCATTTTCACTGTCAATGGGGTATGTCTGTCAATCAAATACTATGGGACAGAATTTTTGTTGCAGGGTTTTGCAGGAAGTGCACACAGTCGACATCACTAAAACGGTTTTAGTTACATATGGAAATTTCTATTGTTCAGCACCTCAAATGGTTCGCTCAGACACTCCATAAAATTGTGCAAGTCTAACAAATGATGAGCCTTGCAGAATATACCACTCTATCTGCTTGATGGGAATATTTATCACTGGCCATCCTGGTCCCCTTGTTGGCATTCTTCCACCTGAAGCCTGTCAATCACTTGATATAAGGGTGGGTAATTGGGCAAAAATATAATATTTTTTCATGCTGCATCAAAATCCACGATATGATCAAGATTAATTTTCTTGTAGTTTTTTAAGACTATTTTGCAAGTTACTGAGCAGAGCAACCAAACTAATTTCCCTATTAATGTAAATATAGAGTAGCTCTTCAAGGAACCATCACCTTAAAGAAAAAGAATAACAGAGACACCTTGGGCCAAAGTACCTTTTAATAAAGTGCACTTCACAACAAAATGTGAACTGTTTCAAACTGTAAATAGTTCTTTCTAAAATGCAAACAATCAAGCATGGATAGTGTATTTAAAAAGTGTTTAAAAAATGTACGTCACACTATTTATGTCTAGAGTATTTAAAAGTGCAATAAATGGAAAGATGATTGACAGGCAAGTGAGCATCCATCCATCCATTTTCTATACCACTTATCCTACACAGGGTAACGGGGGAGCCTGGCTCCTATACCAGGGAACTTGGGCCACGAGGCGGGGGACACCATGGACAGGGGGCCAGCCCATCACAGGGCGCAATTGCGCAGACTCGCTCACAAACCCATGCACACGCTACGGACGATTTGGAAATGCCAATCACCATCTAGAACACATGTCTTTGGACTGGGGGAGGAAACCGGAGTACCCGGAGAAAACCCCCGAAGCACAGGGCGAACTTGCAAACTTCGTGCACACAGGGTGGAGGCGGGAATCAAACAGGTCTTCAGTTGCGCAACTGTACAGGGCTTTCGTTGCCGTATTTTGCGCTTCACTATGTGCCACACATTCTTAATTGGAGACAGGTCAGGACTGCAGGCAGGCCAATCTAGCACCCGCACTTTCTGCTTATGCAGCCATGCACTTGTAATCCGAGCAGAATGTGGTTTGGCATTGTCCTGCTGGAAAATGCAGAGACATCCCTGGAAAAGACGGCATCTGGATGGCAGCATATATTGCTCCAAAATTTGTACATATCTTTCTGCATTAATGGCGCCCTCACAGATGTGCAAGTCGCCCATGCTATGGGCTCTGACACACCCCATATCATGGCAGACGCTGGCTTTTGGACCCAACGCTGACAACAGCTTTGATAGTCCTTTTCCTATTTAGCCTGAAAAACACAATGTTTTGTCCAAAAACTGTTTGAACAGAATGTTGACTCATCGGATCACAGCACACACTGTGTTACTGTTCATCTCAGATGAGACCAAGCCTAGTGATGTCTGTTGCGCTTGTGGACATTGTTGATGTATGGCTTCGGCTTTACATAACCAAGCCTTAACTTGCATCTGTGGATGCAACAGCAAAGTTTTACTGAAGTATTCCCGAGCCCATGCCATGATCTCTATTACAGACATGTTGCAGTTTTTAAGACAGTGATGTCTGAGGGCTCGGAGATCATGCACATTCATTTAATTATATTGTTTAATTATAATTATAGTGTGCACTGTGGAGGGTGAAATGCCCCAAATCCTATCGATTAGTGTTTGGAGAGTGTTGTTTTCAAAGTTCTGGATTATTCATTGACTCATCTGTTGACAAATTGGCGAGCCTGGACCCATCCTTGCTCTTGAAGGGCTAGGCCTTTCTCTGAGGCTCCTTATATATATTTTAACACGGGTGCCTCATCTGTCTCACCTTGTTATTTCAACTTTTCACATCGTTATTAGTTCTAAATAATAACGATTGCCTGTCCGACCTTTTTCTGGAACGTGTTACAGGCATCAATTTTAGAATAAATGTATTTCTTCAAAAAACAATGACGTTGATTAGGCAAAACATGAAATACCTTGTCTTAATACTGTTTTTGTTTGAATGCAAGTCAAAGTGAATTTACAAATTACTGTTTTCTGTTTTTAATTGCATTTAATTTACCATTGCACTTTCTGATTGCATAATAACTCTGGATGGCCTTTCTGTTTCATCATGTGCAGCAGTAAAAGACCTTGGTGTGATTATTGACTCCAGTCTTTCATTTGAAGCTCATGTAGATAGTATTACTAGGATTGCTTTCTTTCATCTCAGAAATATTGCTAAGATAAGAAATACATTGTCACTACATGATGCAGAAAAATTAGTTCATGCTTTTGTTACCTCTGGGTTGGATTATTTTAATGCCTTGCTGTCTGGATGTTCCATTAGATGCGTAAACAAGCTCCAGTTAGTCCAGAATGCAGCAGTGAGAGTCCTTACTAGAACCAGACGATATGAAAACATCACGCCTATCTTATCCACACTGCACTGGCTCCCAGTCAAATTTCGTATTGATTATAAAATACTACTATTGACCTATAAAGAATGGTCTCGTGCCACAGTACCTGAGCGAACCTTTGGTCTTGCCGGAGTCCCTGCTTGCACTCTGCACGCAAAGTACATTGTCCTTAACCATTAGATCTGCCTGATCCATCCTGCTGCCCTACTTGTGGTTGGAGTTCTCATCGGTTGAGATCTCTCACTGCTGCTGGGGGTGGCCCCACATGGACGTCCTGAAGATCAGTGGGATTGCTGGGGATGGTGTCGCTTGGGGATCTCATATGGGGAGTTGTACTGTGATGGCTTGGGAGTGCGATTGCTGTGGTGTCTTTGGGGCTGCGGTTGCCACGAGCAGCTTTGTGCTCAGGATTCCATCAGTGGACAGTGGATAGATTTAACAAACCGGACTTCTTGTGAAAACTGTGATGAATTTACTGGTTGCACATTTGCACTATTTGTCCATATAGTACGTAGTTACAGAAGGGATTTATTTATAACTGCACTATCCGTTAGCACCCAGATGAGGATGGGTTCCCTTTTGAGTCTGGTTCCTCTCAAGGTTTCTTTCTCGTATCGTCTTAGGGAGTTTTTCTTTGCCACCGTCGCCTCTGGCTTGCTCATTAGGGAAAATTCACATATTTATAATTTATTTTGGTTCAATTTAATTTGAATCTATTTATTTCTGTAAAGCTGCATTGTGACAATGTCCATTATTAAAAGTGCTATACAAATAAAACTGAATCGAAATTGAATTGAATTGAATCCCAACTTTTGGGGAATTGGGGTTGTCATAAGGCTTGTGATTGAATTAGAATTATGTCTAAAATTATGCGCACTCACAGCATATAGAATAAAGAATAAAGACTTCACAGAATAAAGTCTGACACATAGATTGTTTTAGATTTTCATTATTAAAGTAGAAATGTAAAGTGTTTGACTTCTGTGCTGCAGGATCTTCCATCTCCACTTCAGGATGAAGATCCAGAGTTTAAAACCGTATCATCATCGAATCTGGATCAGCAAGATGCCATGAAAATTGCCTGGCGCTACCAGAACCTTCCTAAGGTCCAGGTAAACACAATTCTACATGGAGAGACAGAGATGAATGTGTACAGTCAAAGAAGTAGTGAAAAGTGATGAATGGTTTTGTCTCATCCCTGATATTATGTCCAGACTGTGTTGTCCTCTTCATCCCGGTTTGGTCATTATTATGACCTCTCCAAACATATGGAGCAAGATCTTCTACAAAATGCCAAGATTCACACTTTCTACCTGCATGAAGAGCAAACAGCACCTACACATCTCAGGTACATACTTCAGTTATAGACACCTGGTAAATGACTCCTGGTTAAAACACCTAGTAACAAACACCAAGTTATAGCCACCTGGTTAACTAGTCAGTTTTCTCTGCAAATATTATTTATCTGCATCAGCATGCTAGATTAAGACTACTTTAGTCCGGAAATTCTGTTAATCAGTCCCTGGACCGATCTGTTATGTCAATGCATAACTGACTTAATGAGGTGGAAATAACTCGCATGGTTTTCTTTTTTCATGAAACAGAAAATGAAAATGTGCATGAGCTGTTTCATGAACATGTGCATGAGCTGTTTCATGAAAATGTGCATGTGTTTCACGGTTTTTGCATGGGTAGAAAGAATCCATTATTGGTTGTAATCAGCAATGTTGTTGTTGTTCTTTCGGCTGCCTCATCCCTGCCTCATCCTGGTGATAGTCTCATCACTTGGGGACCTGCATGTGTCCTCAAACCACTAGTGTCAGCAGCAGGAAAGCATGCCAAGTTGCAGGATGCACAGAATGTATTTTTGATTCTTACCTTACACTCATTAATTATGCCCAGCAACCCAGTAGACCTGTGCATCATGAACAAGGTGCAGGGGCTCAACCCCACAGTGATTCACACTCACACCTCACCCTTATGTCCTCTCATGCAATGCAGGTCTAATTTATCAAAATTGAGCACTTCAAATGACAGATTTCACCAGGTACCTTGCATGCTTTGAGCTGGTAAATACAGAGCTTAACCAGTTTGATGACCAAACCGAGAGTTTCAGGGCTTGGAAGTAATGTTATTGTCAATGATGTTTGGGGCTTTCAGCTTGGGAAGAGCTGGCTCTGCCAACAAAGTGGTTGGGCAAGGAATCTTCTAAAAAGGATACATCAAGTTCTTATCAATGACCCTGGAGCAGTCCCCAGAAAGGTCTGGGATCAGTTGAACGAGTGTTATGCTACACCTGAAGCAATCGAGAGTGCCCTCTAAAGAATGCTTTTGCAAAAATTCCCCCAAAAGACTATGTTAAACTATGAGAGCTTGGGGATCTCTTGCTGGAACTCCGGTAATCAAAAGAAGAGAGTTTCCTGCCTGGGTTGTCTTTTCTAGACATTGCGTGTGGTGCAAATCCTATTTTTGAGAAGCTCTCTAATGCAGTACAGGAAAAATCGATTTATTGCTGCTCTAAGTTCAAAGCTGAGAACAATGAGCATTTTCTTTTGTTCTCATTCTTTGCTGAGTTTGTCTGTCAGGAAGCTCACACCTAGCATTTGTCCTTCCTATAAACAGTAATGCTTGTTATAAGAGAGAAGTCATTCAGTAAGTGCTCAGATACAGAATTCCTTATATCAGTGCACAAAACAGATGTTAGCAAGGAAAATGACTCCACTTCAGAAACTCTTAAAGCAAAATGAAAGTCTAACTAAAAATGCCTCATTCATAACAAACCTCATCCACTCAAAAGATGAACAGCATTCATGGAAGACAGAAAGTCCTTCCTAAAAGAGAGTAGAATTTGTTACAGATGCTGCTCATCCACCACTCATCTGGCTAGAGAGTGCAAATTGCTAATAAAGTGTGTTAGAGTATGACAGCAATTGGCACATCAATGCAATGCACCCTGGCTCAGTTCTCCAAAAAACCAAGGCTCTTCCCCAGTGAACAGTGATAAGGGCAAACAGGCCTCAACAAATGCCTCCAGCATTGTTTCCAGCTGCAGCAAAGTTTGTGGTTACTCCCAAGCACCCAGCTCATGTGCAAAAATGTCCTGCTAGTGTGTTACCATAAGGTCAGAGAGAAAAGGCTATATGCTGTTCTTGTTGGCAAACGTAACTGCTCACTGTCCAGGTCCAAGTTCTTTGAATTATTTGATATTCAAAGCCAGCCTCACCCCTTTTCAGTGAGAGCATGTTCTGGAGTGAGTGACATGCAAGGAAGAAGAAGAGCAGATGGCTTTTGCATTGTGACAAACATCAAAGGAGAGAGCATTGCTCTACTACCATAAATAGAGTGCAACCAAATACCCAACAACTGGTCCATGCAATGCCTTTGCCCCCTTTGCCCAGAGGTTGGATTTGGGTTGGGTCCTGGAGGGAGAGGTATGCCTTCATGGTGCACACAAGCTAAATGTGAGCTCATTCAAGACCAGTGTATTGCAGAATGTTTGACCATCTTACCTCACATCATGTGACCATTTCATTCAACTATGAAAGACAACAGATTTGGCCCATCCATTGAAGACATAGTCTTTTTAAAGACTTTGGTCAATGAATCGAGACAAGGATAATAGCTTGGTTGCTCCACTCTCTTTCAGAGTGCCCAGATGATGGCTCCCGTCAAACCATTCCTGAACAATTTTTGCAATGTGGCAGGGTGCATTATCCTGCTGAAAGGGCCACTGCCATTAGGGAATACTGTTGCCATGAAGGGGTGTACTTGGTTTGAAACAATGTTTAGGTAGTTGGTATGTGTCAAGGTAACATCCATATGAATGCTAGGACCCAAGGTTTCCCAGCAGAATGTTGCTCAGAGCATCAGAATTCCTCCTCTGGCTTGCCTTCTTCCCATAGTGCATCCTGGTGCTATCTCTTCCCCAGGTAAGCAATACACATGCACCCGGCTGTCCATATGATGTAGAAGAAAACGTAATTCATCAGACGAGACCACTTTCTTCCATTGCTCCATGGTCCTGTTCTGATGGTCACATGTCCATTCTAGGCGCTTTCAGCAGTGGACAGGGGTCAGCATGGGCACTCTGACTGGTCTGCCGCTACGCAGCCCCATACGCAGCATTACACTGCGATGCACTGTGTGTTCTGACACCATTCTATTATAGCCAGCATTAACCTTTTCAGCAATTTGTGCTACAGTAGCTCTTCTGTGGGATCGGACCAGACAGGCCAGCCTCTGCTCCCCACGCGCATCAAGGAGCCTTGGGCACCCATGACCCTGTCACCGGTTCACTGGTTGCCCTACCTTGGACCACTTTTGGTAGGTACTAACCACTGCATACTGGGAACACCCCGCAAGACCTGCCGTTTTGGAGATGCTCTGACCCAGTTATCTAGCCATCACAGTTTGGCCTTTGTGAAAGTCCGTCAGATCCTTACGCTTGCCCATTTTTCCTGCTTTCAACACATCAACTTCGAGAACTGACTGTTCACTTGATGCCTAACATATCCCGCCCCTTGACAGGTGCCATTGTAAACCACCTGTTAGTGGTTTTAAAGTTAAAGCTGATCGGTATATGTGCTTGTTGAACATCCCATTCTGGACTTAGTCCCCAATTTGCTGCTGTAACAGCCTCCAATCTTCTTGGAAGGCTTTCCACTAGATTTTGGAATGTGGCTGCAGGTATTTGTGCCCATTCAGCCACAAGAGCAATAGTGAAGTCGGGCTTTATAAACCTCACTTTGTACACAGGGGCATTGTCATCCTGGAACAGGTTTGGGTTTGGTACAGCATGCAAAGACAATCTAGATAATTCTGTGCTTCCTACATTGTGGCAACAGTTTGGGGAAGGCCCATTTGTTTTTGGCAGGTTTTCCCATTTCTGCCCTATCACGCAGTTGCTGTGTTCTCTCCACTGGCTTCCTGAAGCTGTGTTGATGCTTGCCTACAAAGCCAAACACATTTCTAAACTCATTGCAGCTGAAACATGCCCTCAGATCACACCTCTTCGTTACTAGGAAGGATTCTGCAGACACAATAAATATCATGCTTTACTGTAATTCTTTCCCCAACCTATCTGTTTATCAGTATTCTTCCTGTCTCTCCCTCTGCCCTGTCTCTCTCTCCCTGTCTCACTCTCAGTGGTGTTCTTGGCCCCTACTCTGTGTTACTGCAGTCTATCCAGTTGTTAATCAAACAAAATGGGTTCGATGGCTCAAACTCACAGGTCAGTACTTTTATTTGAAGTGGAATTGTGTGTATATATTTAGAGTCTTTGACTGAGAAGTACAAAAATATACCTGACACACTAAGTTGCCAATATATACTATAAAAATCCACATATATTCACAGTTCCAAGTATATCAGGTAGAGTAGTATTGTTGCACCTCAGTGTCACTGCTGGGTTGAGCACAGTGGTGCTGTTGTCAGAAACTGAATCTGAAGAAGAGCTCAATGATAAATAATACAAATTGTTCCTGGGAAGAGATGAGTTTTAGTCTTCAACTATAAAACCTATAAGATGCACAATCAAGGTAAGCCTGTCTAATAAATTGTATTCACAAAAAAGGATTCACACTGTGCAGAAGTCCCAGCAGTGTAGCTGTGTTTGATACATACATACCAGTGCTACCCACATTGTGTCATCATGTCAGTATCACTGCTTTCATTGAGAGTGATGCACTAGCTACGTAATATCTAATCAGCAGTGGTGCTATAATGGTTCCCTTCCACTGATGGATGGGGTAGAGAGGGTCTAACTGTTTATATAGCAACAGATGTAACCAGTGTGTGTACAATATACAGTCAGGTCCATAAATAGTTGGACACTGACAAAGGCAAACATTGGTAGACAAAGCTGTCTACCACAATATAGAGTTGAAATTACATAATTAATAGAATCTCAAAGTGCTTTCAGCTTGAATTTCAGGGTGTTTACATCCAAATTGGGTGAATGGTGTTGGAATTGCAGCACTTGTTATGTGGTCCCCCCTTTCAAGGGACCAAAAGTAATTGGACAAGTAATTGGCTGCTCAGCCGTTCCATGGCCAGGTGTGTGTTATTCCCTCATTATTTCACTTAAGTAAGCAGATAAAAGGACTAGATTTAATTTCAAGTATGGCATTTGCATTGGAATCATGTTGCTGTTAACTCTCAATATGAAGTCCAAAGCACAGTCACTGCCAGTGAAGCAAGCCATCATTAAGCTGGAAAATCTAAACAAGATCATCAGAGATTGCAAAAATATTTGGTGTGGCCAAATCAACTATTTGGTACATTCTTAAAAAGAAGGAAACACTGGTGCATTCAGGAACACCAAAAAGGCCTGGAGGACCACAGAAAACAACTGTGGTGGATGACAGAAGCATTCTTTCCCTGGTGAAGAAAAACTCATTCACAACAGTTGGCCAGATCATGTCAATCACTTGACCTATATCCAGTTGAGCATACTTTTCCCTTGCTGAAGGAAAAACTGAAGGCAAAATGCCCCAAGAACAAACAGAAACTGCAGACAGCTGCAGTAAAGGCCTGGCAGAGCATTACCAAGGAAGAAACCCAGTGTGGGGTTATGCCTATGGGTTCCATACTTCAGGCAATCATTGACTGCAAAGGATTTGCAACTAATTATTAAATATTACAATTTAATTTATGATTGTTAGTTTGTCCAATTACTTTTGGTCCCTTAAAAGGTGGACCACATAGAAAAACTGCTGAAATACCTATACCATTTGCCCAATTTGGATAAATACCATCAAATTAAAGCAGAAAGTTTGCAGAATGAGCTCATATTCATTATCTAACTTTACTTCATGACTTTAACAACTCCAATATAATGTGGTAAACAGCTAAAATAACAATAACTTTCCCAGTGTCCAAATATTTATGGATTTGTCTGTATATTGAAATATAAGCAGTAGCAGGAGAGGTGAAGTGATGTTCTGAACACATGAAATTTCTGTATCAAAGCTTTTATATTCATCTCACTTTGTTTACATTTTATCATATTAGATTGATTGTTTAAACAATGAATAGCTCTGAATGTCTGCTCTTGGTTTGAGCACTGGGTTTCACCTGTGAAGACTGCATTTGTTGTTAAAAATGATAAACCAAAATAAAGACCAGAGAGCTGTCTATGGGAGAAAAGCAAGCCATTCTGAAGCTGAGAGAAGAAGGAAAATCAGAAAAGAGCTATTGCACAAGCATTGGGCATACAACGATTTGGAATGTCCTGAAAAAGAAAGAAACCATTGGTGTACTAATAACCAGACATCGAACAGGTTGGCCAAGGAAAACAACAGCCTTGATGACAGACACACAGTGAGCGCTATGAAGAAAAACCCCAAAACGTCAGTGTCATCACCAACAATCTCCACAGGGCAGGGATGAAGGTATCACAATCCACCATTCGAAGAAGACTTTGAGAGCAGAAATATAGAGGCCATACCACAAGATGCAAACCACTCATCAGCAGGAAGAATCAGAAGGCCAGATTGAATTCGCAAAGAAATACAGAGATGAGCCACAAAAGTTCTGGAACCAAGCTTAACCTCTACCAAACTGATAGAAGGACCAAAGTGTGGAGAAAGAAAGGCTCTGCTTATGATCCAAAACATATGTGCTCATCGGTCAAGGCTCACTAATCTTTATTGATGATGTAACTCATGATGATAGCAGCAGAACCAAGTATTAAGTGTTATTTACTTTAAGACGATCTGTTCCTATACTTTTTGCTCACCTAAGCATTGTGTGGTCTGCCACCAAAGGTGCCATGTTCAAAGTTGTTGAACACATCTAGATGTGTAAATATCAGAAAATGAAAGCTGAAATTCTGATCTATCGTCTCATATTTGTCTTTTGATCTCAAGCCCAAATGTCTTCAGTGTGTAGCAAAAACAAAAGAATTGGCCTTGCCATTCCAATACTTTGGAGGTGACTGTATATAGTTATCTAATGTTAGCTAAGTGAAACATACATTGATGGATTTTATTTCATATTAATGAACTTAAAACATTTTCCATTTACTGTGACAGAAAGCGAGGGCATCCCACTGAGCGCACATTAGATGGAAGGGGGCAGGGCTTCCAAGTGGTGTCACCTGCACCGATCATTCCAGATTCATATGTCAATCTCCCAGTTTTTTTGTGAAAAAGACTGTTCGTTTTGCTCCTGTGCAAAATGTGTAAAGGTTGGCAGGTCTGGAAATACAACATAATTGCAGTAAACGTCACTAGATATTATGGCAGTGCAATATTGCATAGGGGAAAAAAATTATTATATCAAACAAGCCCAGTGGTGGTTATCATGGCAACATTCTCCTGGCATAACCTCTTGCCACTTCCACTATGATGAGGACTTGAACATGGTCCACTGAGACTCAATGTCCTTGACCTCCCTTAGTACATGAGAGAAGTCATTTTGGATGTGTGAGTTTAAATCGCACAGCTTCTCTCCAATAGTTTACCTGGGTATCCAAGACATATTGGCCTAAAGTCTGATAATATGATCACAAAAGCAATCATTGACCTTTGCCCGTTATGCTCTGGTACCAAGTACACTTATGAGCAACCTTGTGTTTGAACAAAGTGTTTTGTTTGTTATTGACAATCTGTGGATTGTCTAACAACAGTTCCCACTCTGGTTCAGATCTGGGAGACCGTACCTACCTATTCACAACCTTCCAAGTATTGCCATCATTCCCGACATGAGCACTGAAGTTACCCAGGAGCACTATGGAGTCAGCAGGAGGTCTCAAGCCCTTGCTCCAATTTACCTAAGAAGGCTGTATATTCTTAACTGCTATTTGGTGCATATGGACAATCAACTGTCAGTTTTCAATGCTGAGACTCAAATTCTAATTGAGGCAACCTTTATGTCCACTGGGGAAAAACTCCAGTTGTGAGACCCTCAGCCTGGGACAGGTGTGTATTCCCACACCCACCTGAGGCTCATGTCCTATGGCAACTCTGGAGAGAGAGAGACCACCCCTGGTCTTTTAATACTGGAGCCCTTAATTTGTGTGGATAAAAGGCCAACTACCTCTAGTCCATACCTTTTCATCTCACATACTAACTCAGATTCTTTCCCCACTAGTGAAGTAACATTACATTCCAAAGGTCTAGTCCATCTAAAACTGTCCATCACAGGCCTGTGACTTAACGGGCATTGCACTATATCTTGCAAGTGGTGAGCCCAGAAGGTGGCTCCATGTCACCATTTCAGGGTGAGCCTGTTCAGGTTTCATGGGTGGCCCAGTCACCAGATGCTTGGCTTGGCTCTGTCGGTGGGTCCCAGTAACCTTTATCCAGGCAGAGAACACTTGGCTATTTGGACCTGTCATGGGGGGTCATTAGGATCACTCTCAACCTCTCCCCTCAGAATAGCATTAAGCTCTTGGTGACATAGCTATGAGGTTCGCCAAGGTATACAAGCCTATTCACCACATTCACTTAATCCACAAAGGAGACCTTGATTACACTTATATTTATTTTTACATACATCACAATTTTTTATTAAGAGTGACACAGAATACAAAGTGAAAGTGAGCACACAGCTGAGCACCGAAGAGATTTGAACATTCTAGTTACTGAAATGGGGCTTTATCCATTGAGTTAACACTGCCCTTGTTTTATAAAAGGACCCTGTCCAATAGAGGGATGAGCAAGCACATTAGTGATTATTACTATTAGCATTCATTATTATATTCTGTCTACCTCTCTCTCTAATCCTTTACATCTCTCTCTCTCTCTCTCTCTCACTTTGTATCTCTCCCTGTAAGGTGAAGACTTGTAATGTGCTACGACTTGCTCTTCACTCTCTGGGGTCAGCACTGTGGGGTGATAATGTGTGTGTTAGCCCTGCCCACAATCACGCCATGTTGACCTTTCTCTATGCCCTCCGAGCCCTCCTGCGCTCCTCCCTTTCTGTTGCTATGGTGACAGTACCCACTCACCTCATCAGGGTAAGAGCCCAGAGTGTGTGTGAGTGAGTGTGTGAGTGTTTCCTCTAAATTTGAAATTCTTAGTTGTATAATGATCCCCCTGGCTATTTAAAGGCAGTGCTGTAAAAGTTCGATATGTGGACTTATAATTGGCTGTGCTTGTTAGAGGTGGTGCACAGCCTTAAGCTACCAGTATATCATTCATTTTGAGCAAGAAAGACAATGTTTTTATGGTGTAGTAACAGTAAATTTGTACCCATGTTAAGTATACCAAACCCACAGACAAAATATTTAAACAGTTCAAAAAAGTGGTAAACTGTCATTTCATGAAGTCGCCTCAGGTCACGGCTCCCTGAAAACATTCTGAGCCCCCAAGCAGCGAAAAGAAAAATGCACAGCAGTTCTTGCGTATACCAATGATTGTGTGTTCAGCTCTGGTTATTTTGGGTTATTTCTTCCGTTGTTTGGAGTACGCCATCAGGTTTACAATTAGCAGCATTATGAAGATCTATGATTGGCTGTGCTCTTTAAGTGTCAGTGTCCTCTTAAGCTGTCTCTCAAATGGTGTACAGAAGGCACTGCAGTTTTATATTTCATGCAGAATTAGTTTTTCCTCATCAAAGAGAGTTTCAATTAGGAGATATGAACTTAAACTTTATGCTGGCATAAAGTTTAAGTTTAAGTTGGCACTTGGGGGCAGTGCACAGTTTTACCATTGACTATGCTTATTAGGGGTATTCTTGTTCAGCCTTACTCTGTCTAACCTTTCCTTAAATTTGCCACTGTTTTGTTGAATGAATACTAAAGACAAAGTCTACATTATTTTTATTAACATTATTTTTTTCTGAATAATTAAAAATATAATTAAAAAAAATAACATTAAAAAAAATTGTGTTAAACAAATTTAATCAACCACAACTGATAGCCTAAAGAGACAGGAAAACAAGCATTTTTACAATTTCATGTTTAAGGAGAGTTGGGGAGCACGTAATTATATTATCAGCTTTGCACTCAGGAACTGCTTGCCGACAGCAGCTGTCACGAAAACTCAGATGAATCAAGGATTTTTAGGTGATTCCTTCATTAAAGGTCCTTAAAAAATCAGCATATTTGATGACTTTATAATTTTTATCATCATTAGCATTATTTGTAAAGTGTTACAACTGACACTTCATTGTAGGCCTATTTAATCTTTTGTGTAAAAATTTTCATTCTTTTTTCTTTTTCAGCTGAAATCCCAAAGTGCATTTTTGACTATTTTCAGCCAAGATTTTATTTCATATTGATGGACTCAAAACATTCTCCATTTATCTTGTAGCTCTCAGAAGTACTTCTGATGAAGTACTTTTTGAGCATAAACAGACACTGTCCTTTGCGGTGTATTATGGGATTTCATGAGTTCACTATATAGACTATATTGCCAAAGGTATGTGGATACCTGACCATCACATCCATATGTGTTTTTGCATATCTTATTCCATATTTAGTTCCCCCTTTGCTGTTATAATAACCTCCACTCATCTAGGAAAGCTTAACACTAGATTTTGGAGCGTGGCTGTGGGGATTTGTGTTCATTCAGCTAGAAGAGCATTAGTGAGGTCAGGCACTGGTGTTGGGATGTCGAGGAGGTCTGGGGTGCAGTCGGCGTTCCAGTTCATCCCAAAGGTGTTCAGTGGGGTTGAAGTCAGGGCTCTGTGCAGGACACTTGAGTTCATGCTGGAACAGGTTTGGGCCTCCTAGTTCCACTGGAGGAAGATTGTAATGCTACAGCATACAAAGACATTCTATACAGTTGTTTGCTTCCTACTCTGTGACAACATATGGGTGTGATGGTTGGGTGTCCACAAACTTTTGGCCATAAAGTGTATTTTAAAAATGCCACATAAATACAAAATACCATAACTCCCCGGTTAGTGTAGTATAGTCAGCAGGTTTGTGGACTGGTACAGACTGATTGTGCCATTTTTTATAATTAGGTAACAGAGATATTGTAATAATTTTTTATTAAGATTTAATACAATACAATAACTCAGGGTCCACCTGTCTCTGTGTCACTCTGCCTGTCTCTCACTATTGTGAAACTGTTCATTTGGCTGTATGTCTGCCTGTGTCTCCTTTTGTAGAATAAATTAATAAGAGGGAGGATGATCAGACTGTGTGATACAGCTATTGCTTTGCAATCGTTCTCAGATGCAGAGAGAAACAACAACCCACTTTATAAGGACTACCATGGTGAGACACACACACACACAAACACACACACACACACACACACACACACACACACACACACTGTAGCAGTGTTGCACATATCAGTGTAATCTTTTCAATCAGACATTGAGACACACCAACAAGTAGACAATATAGAGTGTGATAACAGAATTGTGCAGTTTAGGAAAGTAACATAAGGAAGGCAAAGGTAAGGCAACTGATACCCATTGTAAAATATGGTGGTGGATAAGTGATGATTCGGGGCTGTTTTTGCAGCTGGTGGAACAAAAGTGTTTATGTGAAGATTGGTGGCTAGAACATATCAGGGTATTTTGGCCCAAACATGTTTGTGGTTATGACCTGGATATTGATGGATGTTACAGCAAAATAATTATCTGGTAAAAATACACAAAAACTTTTTTTCACACAAACATGTTTTGCAATGGCCACAGAAGTTTCTAGATTTGCTCCCTACTTAAAATATTGTGCATGGAGGAGTATATGGGTCCATGATCCCTCTACAAGAATAACATTGTTAGACAGCACAGGAGGAAGTTTGGTGCTCAATTATTCAATGTTATTCTCTCAAGGGGAGGCATTACCAAATTATAAGGCCTTCAAACCAATTTGGTTAGTTAGCTATAGTTATAATTATTTAATGCTTTAATTATAATTTTATATAAATAGCTTTATTTAATTACAATTTAATTATAATTTGTTGCAACTAACTTATTTGTTTTAACTCATGACTGTGTGTGTGCGCGCACGCATGTGTGAGGGCTGCAGGTCTCCTGCATGTTATCCAAGTTCCTCGGTTGAACTGTTTGGGGTGTGAAGTTCCAGATACAAAGGACCTCGCATTCAGACTGAAGAGGAAACAGTTCACCATCGAGGTGTATACACACACACACACACACACACACACACACAGTGTTGGTCTTATCATTGGTGTTCATCACAGACATCGTATGATTAAGTTGATCATAGGGATCACATGACCTGTGTTTAATTTGGGGGATCATATATTACTCTTTTTTTGGACATAATGATAGGCAGTGGTTCTTCACAATGCTAACCAGGAAAGCTTTGTTGTGGATGCTAAATACTTGGCTAGCTAGCTCAGATAAAGGCAGCTTGCCAGCAGTGAAAGCTGATCATCCCAAGCATATCATACTTAGTAGGATGCATCATGTTTACCATGACAACTAGGTGCTACCTGTGACTGCATTCCAAATTCCCATACTACCCAGTGTGCAAAATAGTATGCCTCCAGTTGTACAGTGATCTAACCTTGTGGTACTGTTTAACACACTATTTAATACTTGTTGTATTCCACCCTTTTGGTGTTTCTGAGCTCCCCAGTGTGTTCTTTCTTTATAAGAATGTGCCAAATAGTTGATTGGCCGCACCTAAAGTTTTTGCTGTCATTGATGGGTTTGATTTGACTTTTCAGCCTAATGATGGCTTGCTTCACTGGCAGTGACAGGTCTTCATATTGAGAGTTAACAGCAACATGGTTCCAAATGCAAATGCCACAACTCTAGACCTTTTATCTACTTACTTAAGTGAAATAATGAGAGAATAACAGATACCTGGCCATGGAACAGCTGAGCATTCAATTACTTTTGGCCCCTTAAAAATGGGGTGACCACATTGAAAAAGTACTACACCATTCACCCAATTGCTGAAAGGTAAGCAAGTGCCAGGATAATTGTTAACATAAATGTTAACATGTTAACAGTATGGGGTGTGAGGTCAGAATACAAGAGACAGGAATCTTCTTCAATTTCCTTTTCATGCACAGATAAGCCTACAGAAGACACAAAAATATAAACCATGATACCTCACTGTTACTTTTTACTCACACCACATTAACTCTGTTTCTGTCTGCCTGTCATTCCTCTCTCTCTCTCTCTCCCTTTCCAGAGGATGTATTTGCCCCCTGATCTCTCTGACTCAGTAAGTCGGGTCAGCAAAGTACAGCGTACGCCAGTTTGTACTTCTGATGGAAACAAACACCTGGACTTCTAGAGTGCACCCATCCCCTTTCATGTTAATGTCTATCCCTTCCCATTGAATAAAATAAAAGTTGTTACTCAGAAGGAGCAAATGTTGTGATATTTTAATCTTAATTACTGTTGATAGTGTTGATATTACTGTTGACCTGTGACATGATAGAGAGAGAGTAGTGCTTTGTAACCCTGTCATTTTTGTTAGGATTATTAGGGATTCAATCACCGAACCAAAGGACACCAAAGGGAGCCAAAGGACACAAGTCCATTGCAAGGCACCATTCTCACACACACTCCTTCACACCTAGTGGCAACTTAGCATGGCCAGTCCACTTACCTGTTTGTAGACAGTGGGAGGAAACCTACATGAACATGTGGAGAACATGGGAAACACAACACAGACAGTAACCCGAGCTCAGACTACAGCCCAGGACCCTGGAGCTGTGAGGTGGCAACACTACACACTGCATCACCATGACTCCCCTCATCGAACCCAGGACCCTGGAGCTATCCTCATCATCATCATGATCATCATCCTCATCATTATTATTATTCTCAGATAATCCCTGATTGTGCAGACCAAACCGAAGGTGGTTCATGAAACTTGAAGTACTCGTCCCTGCTACTCAGACAGGAGAGATGAGAAAGACTGGCCTGATGGTGGCGTGTAGTCTTGGCTTATATCTTTTAACCCTTAAGTCATACATTGAAAATAGTTTTTCCCCTGATTCCATGGGCCTCAAAAATCCTCAGGAGCCATTTAGCTCTGCCCACTTAGATTACAAGCTAATTTGCAAAATGTGCAAAACTTTTGTGAAATAGTCCTAGGATTTTTGGTGTATGTTCACAAAATTGAGTATATTATAATAGTCAGTACAGTCTGAATTGAAATAATTATCAAAAACAAAAAAAAATATTGAGATTTGTGAACAATATGGCCACCACATTCTCATCAGTTATAGTGGGTGGGGCTTCATTTACTCAGACAGCTTTAGCTCACGTCTGGCATGGATTCACATGAAGCATGAAAGGCTTTTTTAGTTTATCAGGCAATTAGAGCTTGCATTATGCTTACATTTACAGCACAGATGCCCTTATTCAGAGCAGCTTTCCATTAGCTCATTTATACAACTGAGCAGCTGAGGGTTAAGGGCTTTGCTCAACAGTGGCGGCTTGGCAGTGATGGGATTTGAACTCACAAAGTCCAACATGTTATCCACTGAGCTACCACTCCCCCATGTCTCCCCTTTATGCTGTTTCATCTCTTTGATCAGTGGTATGTTGCAAAAAGTAGCTTATCCTACAGTGTCTCACGTGAGTTTCAAGTGTTATACTGATATTGCTTTTCCTACCCGTGATTAGAGACTGCAGCAAAGCTGATTTTATTTTTTAAATTTGGTCATTTCAGCGCTTTCATTTAGTCAGACCTTTGTGACTGACATGGGCTTACTTATTCAAAACAGTACTACCACAGAGAATGACACAGTCTAAGTCGCGCTGCAACATTTTTATTCTTTTTCTTTTCATGAAGTGGTTTTAGCTTCAGATTCAGGCCAAAATAATAAACAAAATTCCCTCTAAATATAAACAAAGTGAACAAGAACTGAGCCAAAACCAAGAGACACCGGATTAAACAGAAATGGTGTTGACTTCCTACTAACCACCATTTACAATGTACTATTTACAAAAAGTGGTTATTGGTGTGTATGTTATTTACAAGATACATAGAAAACAAAACAATCAAATCGCAAGAGCAAAGAACAGTCGCGTTCAACAACAGGCAGAGGATCATACTTAGAAGAAATAGGCACATGTATCAAGATACAAACACAAGGTAAAGCATGATCTGCGTGTTGACTGGGTTTAAATCCACATCCGGAAATGTCTGTCCAACCAATCATAAAGCAGGAGGCGGGAGTAAGGCATGTGAGAGTTGTGATCTTCCAGTGACTACCGGATGCTGGGCCCGAAAGGAGCACAGACAAAAGACACCCATCCCACCACTGACATAGACACAAAAATATAGACAGAAATACAGCTGAAGATGTAATGCTGTAACATAAACTTTTTGTGTGAACTCTCCCACCAGAACAAAATCCAAGATCACAGGTAGATCATTACACACATTGCATCATTTTTTTTATTGAAGTGGGTTAAATACATTACATTACATATAATAAAAATAAGTATTGGGAAATCTCACTTAATCGCTCACTTTCAATAACTGCTTTATCCCGGTCAGGGTCACAGTGGATCCAGAACCTTCTTGGGAACACTGGGCATGAGGTGGGAATCCATCCTTGATTGGGATGCCAGTCCATCCCAGGGCACCAGGCACAAACACTCACATGCCCATGCACACCTGGGGCAATTTATCTAATATTAATTATGCACCTACCATCATGTTTTTGGGAGGTGGAAGGATACCGGAGAACCCAGAGGAAACCCATGCAGACACACAGAAAATATGCACAACAACTCCACACAGTAACCCTGCGAGGCAGAATGCCTACCTGATGCACCTGGAAAATGTCCGTATATTTGAAATTGAAATACAAAGGGTGTGTATTAATGGACATATGCTTTGGGTGATTTAATCTCTTCAGCTCATCTAAGTCCATTTGTATTAGAAGTGCCAGTTTCTAAATTGGTGCATAATGCTTCTTGTTCTCATTAAGTTGAGCAGCAATTACATAGGGTTAAAGATATGGTTAATGTTTGGTTAGGTGTAGGATCTGCGTATAGTTAGTGTTTTAAACTGGTATGCCCCTCCTCTTTCTATTAAGCAGAGGACAAAATTTACGATTTATGTGTTCCATTTTTTTCCCCTGCCATTTTTAACTGGATTGAACTTATACTGCTCTGTTCTTTTGTAAGATCTGTTAAAGGTATCAAGGTGGAGGGGACTGGCTCAAGCCACCTTACTCTGATTACTAGTTACCAATCATCCATAGATATGGCCATTTTCTTCCACTACTCACTGTATAAGATGTCTTGGAATTGTCTGTGGGGGTGTAACTGCACCCCTCTGTTCTGTCCAGCCATAACCATAACCCATTTTTTTGTGCTGTAAGTCTGCTTCTATTACAATTGAGTGTTCCCAGGTTTTCTGTTGTTAGAAGCGGAAAGCTAGTTACAGCAAAATTTACAATTTCTGTCAGGTGTTGTTTCTCTGCCATTTGTCTTTTGTTTTCCTTTGTTTTGGACTCCATTAGAACTTACATTGCTCTGTTATTTTGTAAGATCTATGAAAGGGTGTGTGTGTGTGTGTGTGTGTGTGTGTGTGTGTGTGTGTGTGTTGGGGGGGGGGGGGGGGGGGTG
>CM040464.1:25230538-25242831 GCA_022758105.1 Pangasianodon gigas | reverse complement strand
GGGGGGGGGGGGGGGGGGGGGGGGGTGCTATCTGCCTATGCTGTAAAAATCTGCTTATGTACACTCTTATCAGTGTTAGAGTGACAAGGAGAGGGAGTTGGTCAGGTAATAAACACATGAACTCTTGCAAAGGGTGTATATTAAAATACATACACCCACACTTGCTTGCAAAAAAAAGGAGCATTTTTGGTTTAGCCTGCTTTTCCATTATTTTTGGGAACTGCTGTATCCAGTTGTGGTTGCATATACAAATGTTTTTATTGTTTTTTATTATGAATTCAGTTGATTTGATGTTTATTTAAACATTTACCTTCTTCTTGCTTGCATATTGTCCAATTATTATCTTATCTCCAATTAATATTTAAAGCAGAGGTGACAAATCATATCCTTAAAATATATCAGTGAGGTTTTCTGCCACATCAGCCAATGTGGAACACCCCAGTCATTTGTCATTTGTCCATTTGTCTCTTAGAAATTGTCTCTTGCATTTGTTACACTGTATCAACTTTATTTCTCAACATATTCTGGCCGCCAGGTTAATTTGTCCCAAAAGGCAAATGCTGGTTTCTAGTCCAGGGGTCACATCAGTATTTTAGTGAGCTTTTTAGGGGTCATAAACTAAGGCAATTATTTGTGGTTTTTGTGTGTTGTAGTCCTCGGTTTGTAGGACATGTCTGTAGGCTGCTGTGTGCTCTGGGAGTTGTAGTCGGCTGCCGTGTTTGTAGGCCGCTCTGTGTTATGTGATGTGGGAACCATCGCCATTTCCGGTGTTCCCCCCAAGGAGCTCACGCCAGAGGCAGGATCCTTCCTGGGTCTCCACCTGGGATATGGACCTGGTTTGTCAGGGTGTTTGGCATGATATTCTTGGCAAAGAAGTGGATCAAGAATATCTCTGGCTGGGATCCACCACCTTTGTCACCAATGTCTAGAGGAACTGGGGGTGGGGAGGGAGGATGCTTTCGGCTAGGGGGCCTGGGGTGACTGGGTTGAGTTTGGAAATGTGAAACATAGGCAAGGCAGCAGTGGTGTGGTAGGTGAAGCTTCTAAGTGACTTTGTTGATTCGTTGCATAACTTTGAATGGGCCTTTTTAGAGAGCCACACTCTATCCCTGGGTTCATATTGTGTCATTGCACTTTGACGTCTGTCTGCGTATTCCTTGTTCCCCTGGGTTGCATGTTCCAGGTGTTGGTGTGCAGCCACACTTGTTCACTCCTCTTGAACCATTCGTCGACTACTGGGGAGTTGGATGGGTTGGCGTTCCATGTAAACAGGGGAGGTTTGAAACCTAGAACATGCCTGAGTGGCGTCAATTGCATGGCTGAGTGACGAACGGAATTGTGGGCGTATTCTCCCAAGGCAGGAATTGGGCCCAGTCCTCTTGGTTGTCAGCACAATAGGTTTCCAGGAAGCATCCCACATCTTGGTTTGCCCTCTCAACCTGACTGTTGGCTTGAGGCTGACCGATACTCCCAGCTTCTGTATAACTTTCCCCCATACCTGTGATGTGAATTGGACTCCTCGGTCACTTACTATGTCTTCAGGAATGCCAAGGTACATTACATGGGTAAAAATTAGTTCTGCATTTTCAAGGGCCAAGGGAAGACCGGGGTGGGGAATCAGGCAGAGGTACTTGAAAACTGGTTGATGACTACCTTGGGAATGAGGCAGGTAGTCTCTGGCAATGTCTATGGCAATGTGAGCCCATGGTCATTGTGGTATGGGAAATGGAAGGAGTTTACCTGCAGGTAGGGCCCTAGGCACCTTGGATTAAGCACACAGGGTACAGGAAGAGATAAACATCTGAATATTGGAGAGCATGTATGGCCACCAGTATTTTCTTTGGAGAAGCTGATGTGTGTTTTGGGTGCCAAGGTGTCCGGTGGCAGGTGAGGTGTTTGCCCATGTGATGAATTTGCTCCTCAGCTGAGGGGGCACATACTTTTACCCCGCTGGACACTAAATGTTCTTAGGCCTGGGGTATTCTCAATTTCTTGGTCTATCTCCCAGGTTAACGCTCCTACAAAACAGGCTGGTGGCAAGATGTACCCTTTGGTGTCCTCCTTGGGAGGGGCTGGGTACAGGCGTGAGAGGAAATCGGCTGTGGTGTACTTAGACCCTGGGTGGTAGGAGAGGGTGCCCTCAAACCTTGAGAAGAGCAAGACCCACCTTGCCTGACGTGAGTTGAGTCTCTTGGCTGTCTTGATATATTCGAGGATTTTATGGTCAGTGTATATCAGGAATGGGTGTTGGGTCCCCTCCAGCCAGTGACGCCACTCCTCAAGGCTAACTTCACTGCATGGAGTTTTTTGTTGCCAATATCATTGTTTCGTTCAGCTGGGAATAATTTTTTGCAAAAAGGAATGCACCCTTTTTTCAGGGCTTCTGTTTGTAATCATCCATGACCTGAGTTTCTATGGCTGAAAGGGGGTAGATACGTTTGTGAGAAGGCATAGCACCTGCCATGAGCTTAATAGCACAGTCATAGGTCTGATGAGGAAGGAGGAGGCTAACCTTGGTTTTGCTGAAAATTTCCTTGAGGTCCTGATACTTTGGGGGTATTTCCACGCTACAGCTGGCTTCAGGGCGTTCAACTGAAGTTGACGCATCAAGGAGGGTAGGGGCCTGTGGACAGTGGTCAAAGCAGTGTGGAGACCAGTGGAGGATTTCTCGCTCAGACCAGGAAATCATGAGAGTACATCCAGGGAAATCCCAACACTATGGGAAAGTTCTTCAAGGAGGGAGATTTGTTCCTGATGGAGGGCACTGACTCAGAGAAGTATGGGTACAGTGCAATGAGTTATGAACCCCCCTCCAAAAGGTCCACCATGCAAAGCTTAGATGTGCAGGAGATTAAGGAGTGGCTGGGTGGGCAGATTCAATCTTGAGATGAGAGAGCTGTCGATAAATGTGCCAGCCGCGCCAGAGTCAATCAGCACTGAAGTGGTAGAGAAACCTTCTGAGTGTCCTATCTGCACTAGTATGGCAAAATTCTGAGGAGCAATAATCTGAGGGGCACTCACCATGTTGGAGCAAAAAGCCTGATCCACTTGCTTTGTGTTCTTCTAAGAGGACTTGGGCTTGGAATGGACTGGGCATAGTGCTACTTGATGTTGGGGGCTGCCGCAGTAGAAGCATAGTTTATGTCCTTTGGCGATCCACATTGGTCAGCTTGGCTTGTCTGAGCTGCATAGGTTCAGGTCCAGGGATTTTCAAGAGGGAGGTTATCTGTAATTTACTGCTCTGGCGGATCAAGAGGTCAGAGTCGAGTGATGCTTGTTCATTGCTGCATGCCAGTTCAGTGAGGATTTAAGCCCAATCGATATGCCGCTTTCAGCGCCGGCTCGTTCTAAGGTGCGGAATGTCAGCGCGAATTCAGTGGTGCTCTGGTTGCCTTGTTTGAGCATGAGGAGTTGTTCACCCACTTCCTTACTCTCTGGAGAAGAGTAAGTCTTGCTGAAAGAGCTCGAGTAAGCGTTCATAGGAGGTGGTGTGCTCTCCTCCTTGGGACCAGAAGGCAGTAGCTCAGGTGAGTGCCTTATCGGTTAGCAAATTGATGAACTGTGCAATCTTGTTTCTCTCAGCCACCTGAGAAACCTGCTTCCTTCATGTGTAGGAGAAGTATTCTGTCAGGTGGTGGAGATAGTGACAGTTGAAGATTAAGTTTCTTTATTTTACCAAAGGCAAAGAAATCCAGAATGAGAGGCAGAGTCAAAGTCAAAAAACAGGCAGAAGTCAGGTAATGTACAAACAACCACACTTGGGCAAGAGACAAAAACATGAATGAGAAACTAGAAGCCTCCTCGTAACCATAAATTCAATTCAATACAATTTTATTTGTATAGTGCATTTAACAATGGGCATTGTCATGAAGCATGTCATGTCATGAAGGGAAGTGGTAGCTCAGTGGTTAAGACGTTGGCCTTCTGATCAGAAAATTAATGTAAATGTAAGCAGCTGTACAGAAATATATAAATTTTAAATTTATAAATTTATCCCTAATGAGCAAGCCAGAGGCGACGGTGGCAAGGAAAAACTCTCTGAGACGACATGAGGAAGAACCTTGAGAGGAACCAGACTCAAAAGGGAACCCATCCTCATCTGTATGACACTGGTTAATGGGATTGTAAATTACTTCCCTTCTATATTACTGTATACTATATAGTCAAAAAGTGCAATTGTGTAACCAGGAACTTATAAGCAACTTAGCAATATGAGCATCAGAGTCATATCTGAATTCATTACAGTTTTAAATTGAAGTCTATTTAACTTTAAACAATGTAGCACTGAATCAAAAGGCTTGGTATAGACACATGACACTGAGCGTATACTTCACACTGAATGAATGGTGTGAGAGTCCTTATATACTGTGTGGCTGTGATTGTGTGACTGAGTCCAGGTATGTGTGATCAGTAAGCCACAGTCTCTGTGGTTGTTGGGTGCTGTCGTCCTCAGCCACCATATATGTAGGCTGCTCTGTGTTACTTGATGTGGAAAACAACGCAGTTTCCAGTGGTGACATGACATATGCACTATTTGATTAAAGTTTTTTAAAATGTATATTGGGGTTGAATTGGCTAGTGCATTAGACTAATGCATTCACTAGTCACTGTTACGGATATTGACTAACCTATAAAAAACAGGGAGGCATTTATAGACAGTATATTTGATATAAATAGAATACATATATATATATATATATATACACACACACACACACACACCAATCAGCCATAACATTAAAACCACTGACAGGTGAGGTGAATAACTTTGATTATCTCGTTAAAATGGCACCTGTCCAAGGGATGGGATATAATAGGCAGGGAGTGAACAGTCAGAAACTGGTGATCTCCTGGGAATTTCACACACAACAGTCTCTAGAGCTTACACAGAATGGTGCAAAAAGCAAAAAAATATTGAGTGAGAGACATTGCTGTGGGTGGAAACATCTTGGTGTTAAGAGAGGCCAGAGGAAAATGGCCAGATTGGTTCAAGCTCCCAAGAAGGATATAGTAACTCAAATAATCACTCATTATTACTATTAGAAAGGCGAAAGTGTGGAGAAAGAAAGGATCTGCTCATGATCCAAAACATACGAGCTCATCAGTCAAGCATGGTGGAGGTAGTGTCATGGCTTGGGCTTGCATGGCTGCTTCTGGAATGGGCTCACTAATCTTTATTGATGATGTAACTCATAATGGTAGCAGTAGAATGAATTCAGAAGTCTACAGAAACATTCTGTCTGCCAATGTACAGAGAAATGCATCCAGTCTAAATGGGAGGAACTTCATCATACAGCAAGACAATGACCCAAAACACACTGCCAACACAATGAAGGACTTCATCAGGGGCAAAAAGTAGAAGGTTTTAGACTGGCCATGTCAATCACCAGACCTTATTCCAATTGAGCATGGATTTAACCTCCTCAAGATGAGACTGATGGGAGAAACCCCCAAAAAACAAGAACTTAATGAAGATGTGGTACAAGCCTGGAAAAGCATCACAAAAGAAGAATGCAACAGTTTGGTGATGTAAGTGGGTCGCTGGATTGCAAGTAAGAGATATGCAACCAAATATTGTGTTATTTACTTTAACTTATTTTAAGATTAAGCAGATAGGTGTTGATTTTAACCTGTGAAAGCATTGTACACTGCTGTACAGTGGCATTGCAGTATGTGGGCAGTTACTACATTACTGGACTGGTGTGGATTCTAGTTTGAAAATGTAGAGTAGTAGTGTACTATGGACCTTTTCATTATTAACGCGGGCCATGTCTGGCCAACAGGCCTTGTGTTAAACACGTTTGACACTATTGAAAAACTGCTGCCCTGAAAAAGTTAAGTTAAGCACCCACCTAGCACAAGTTTGAATATGGACAACATTGCCCACATACAGTGCCTTGCATAAGTATTCAACCCCCTTAAAAGTCATCAGTTTACAAATGACACTTACACACAGATTGTAAGTATCAAAGTTCATTTTTTGGCAACAGATCTAAAAAGTAATTAAAAACTGAAAAATGTGGCTTACATAAGTATTGAACCCCTTTGGGTAGATCTGCCTTTTGCTGCAATAATACACTATATGGCCAAAGTATGTGGATGCCTGACCTTCACACCATATGTGGTTCAACTGTTGCCACAAAGTTGGAAGCAGAGAAATGTCTAGAATACCTTTTTATGCTGTAGCATTAAGATTTCCCTTCACTGGAACATAGAGACCTAGCCAAAACCTGTTCCAGCATGACCCTGTCCACAAAGTGAGTTTTATAAAGACATAGTTCGCCAAGGCTGGTTGAGTGGCCTGACAAAGCCCTGATCTCAACCCCACTGGTCATTTTTGGGATGAATTGGAACTCTGACTGCATGCCAGTCCTCCTCACCTTACGTCAGTTCCTGACCTCACTAAAGCTCTTGTGGCTGAATGGGCACAAATCCCCATAGCCAAAATCTATTGGAAAGCCTTCCCAGAAGAGTGGAAATATAACAGCAAATAGGGAACTAAATCTGGACTGGATGTTCAAGAAGCAAGAATGTGATTGGTCAGGTGTCCACAGTGTCCACTTTTGGCCATATAGTGTAGCTTTAATGGTGATGGGGTAAGTTTCTACCAGCTTTGCATACTGTTTGGGAGTGATTTTCATCCATTCTTCCTGGCTGATTTGTTGCAAGTTCTTTCAGGTTGGTTGTATGTTGTTTGTTGACAGCAATTTTCACACAGTGCCACAGATTCTCAATAGAATTCAAATCAGGATTTTGACTTGGCCACTGTAGAACATTCACCTTTTTGTTTTTAACCACTCCTGCATTGCTTTGGCCTTGTGATTGGGACCATTGTCCTGTTGTAAGGTTGTAAGTTTCTCCCAAGTTTTAGTTTTTTTTTTTTTTTAGCAGATTCTCTTGTAATATCCCCCTGTAATTTTCTCCATCCATTCTCCCTTCAATTTTGACAAGAAACCCAGGTTCTGAGGATGAAAAGCATCCCCAGAGTATGATGCTGCCACCACCATAATTCACTGTAGGTATGGTGTTAATTGAGGTGTGACCTGCGTTAGGTTTGCACCACACATAGTGTTTTGAAACTTGCCCAAATACACTATCTCAATTTTGGTCTTTTCACAACAACAACAAAAAAAACTAATCTTCCCTGGGACACTACTGAGCTTTATATGGGTCTTCTTGAGCAATGGTTGCTCATGAAGCTATTGAAATGGTTGTCTGGTGCAGCTTTACTCTACTCTCGGCCACTGTACTCTGTAACTCCTTCAGAGTCACTGTTGGCCTCAGTTTGGCTTTTCCTTACCAGTCTCTGTCTTGTTTTTGCACTTGAGGAACAGCGTTATCTAGGTAGTGCTTGGGTGGTGTGATGCAGCTTCCACTTCCTCACTATTGGTTCAATCAGTGCTTACTAGGATGTCCAACCTGTTAGATATAAATTTACACCCTGTTCCTAATTATGAAATTCTATTACCTTATCTTTAATTTCCTAATAATGCTCCTTAGTCTTCATTTTCATGCCTTTCCTTCAGACTCACAGTCTCTTCAGTGACAGTTCACCTGAGGTGGTCTTTGTTCAGACAATGGGAGCTGTTTTAATATTTCACAGGTGACAGGCAATTATTAGTCAATCGTGTCCTTGTTAAGACAATATCTTCCACCTGGAGCTTCTGCAACCTGGGGGATTACTTATGCAAGAAGCATTTTTCAGTTTTGGATTTTCTTGGAAATACTTGCTGACCAATAATTAATTTTGACTTTGAAAATTCACTGTAAAAGAACATGAGTTTGAAATTAAAATACTGACAGGAAGAATATGTCTATTTACCATTTATTATTCAGAAAAATCTGATAAATTCAAGGGGAGTGTAATACTTTTGCAAGCCACTGTATTTTAAATGCACATTGAACTACTAACTCTGCCAATCAGGTATGACGCTGATAAGTGACATATTATTCTCTGTGTGGGCTGAAGGGGTGGGAGTGAGACAGATACTGAGTCATAAACTGGTTGTATTTAAGAACTAAATTTACCAAGCTGAAGTTGCTGTGCTACATTTGTATAAACAGCTCAACAACTTACTAAGGTAAGATTCCAATACAGATTGGTCAGTTCTTTGACTCATTCAAATCTGCTCCTACTGCCTGCTTTCTTATCATGCCTAGTTTCTGCAACGTTTAACAACTAAACACATCAGGCTCTGTTCACAATCTTGTGGGCAGAAGCTCTGACATCTTTGTTCTGATATATTACACTCAGATACTTGCTGATTTCTTGCTTGATACTTGACTTGTTTTAAAAACTCAAAAAGGTGAAGTACATCTCAGTGAAATTCTCATTCCACACTTTTTGTGTCCAAGGCTTGGTGTTACTGTGTCATTAGAGTGCATAAAGTAGTCAGAAGTCTATGAGAATGCAAATTGTAGTAAGAACGTTGGGCCAGGCATTGTTAATCTTTTGGTTGTTTCAGTACTCTTCTCTGAAGTTTTTGCTTTGCACTTACTGTGAGCCTTGTTGTGCTTATCACAAGGGTGTCTGACATTTTGCTATGACTGTTCTGAGAGCAGTGAGACCCTGTCTGTTAAAATTAACAGTCATGTATGTAAGGTGTGGCAGTCATGTGACATTTTATATTGATCTGTGTACCTCTACTTGTGACCTTTGAAACTAAGGGTGTGGGGTAGTTAATCATGTGCTAGATAACTTTCCTGGAATTCATGCCATCATATATCGTTAATACATAAACACACATCTGAAGTAAATGTGAAAACTGTATGCCCAACAGAAACGTTAAAATGGCATTGGTATCCGAATTTTTGGGTCAGCTCACACTTGGGTTTGGAGGGGTGAGTATGGAAGAACTATATATATATATATATATATGTGTGTGTGTGTGTGTGTGTGTGTGTGTTATAAACTTGTATAAGTTAAACAAAATTTTATTGTTTAAATAATATTATTTTTATATTGTTAAATCTAAAAGAAAAAATTCTAATTAAAAAACCTCAGGGGAGAGAACCTCGGTTCCCAACAGTGGTACCAGCTGTTAATTTTGATCCAGAGAAGGATGCAAGCTGGATTGATACAGCCATCAAAACCAAAGGTAAGAGAAACTAATTTGTTAATCTATTGGTTGTTATACTACATTATTGTTTCTGACTGCTTTGCCCCAGTGCTCAAGTTTCAGGCCTTGCAAACTCTAATTTAATACATTGGAATGAATAAAATAATTTTTCATCTCCTTAATTGCTTTATTATTTATTTCACTGTCTGCTGAAAGTTTGTAATCAGGATGTATACTTACACAGACAAGGCTTTCAGGATATGAGTATGAATTTTCATTTAGATTTGCTTGTTCTATTGTTTGTGTGTAATTAAGAACATTACATACAACATTCTTAATGGTATTTGCTGGCAATCTCTATTGCTGCTCAACAGTATGCGACATATAAAAATGACAGACAACGTACATATCTGAAACGTTTAGAACAACTTTGGTAGTAATGAAGATGGTTATATCTTACATAGGTGTCATGAGCCACTATATTTGTACATTAATCTTAGTAAAATCCCTCTTCCTCTATTCCAGGTGTGGATGAGGACTTAATCATTGACATCCTAACAAAACGCACCTACAGTCAGAGGAGAGAGATTGCATTTGAGTATGAGAAGAAAGCAAAAAAGGTACAGTGTATCAGAAACTACCACGATTATACACTTATAGAGGCAACCAGACAAATAATAATAATATTATATATGTATATGTGTATATATATATATATATATATATATATAAGATGTGATTATCTTGGACAAAGCACCATAACCTTCATAAGGTTTTGCAGGTTCAGAGGCTGTAGAGAATACTGGATTGGACAAGTTTAACAAATTTGAATTTGATAATGAAATCAAATAATGAAATTCATTTCTAAATAGTAAAATAATTAAAATTAAAGCTGCAAGCAGCATTTTCGGGGGCCAAGCACCCAGACTCGGTGAGTCACACATTCACAGACACGCTACAATTGTTGCCTAAGCAATCACAGGAAAGCAGAGCCATAACTTTAGGCAAAGGGACTCAAAAGTGATTTCTAGTTTCACTCGTGATGTGTATGCGTTGACCACGGACAGTGGTGGAATTCTCTGACTGTAGGAGGAAGGGTCTAGCTGAACAAATGGGCAGCATGGTAGCATTGCTGCTGCGACGTGAAGTGAAGCCAAGTATGGTGACCCATACTCGGAATTTGTGCTCTGCATTTAACCCATCCAAGTGCGCGCGCACACACACACACCGTAAGCAGTGGGCAGCCTTTTTTGCCACGGGACCTGGGGAGCAGTTCGGTGTCTTGCTCTCACCTCAGTCGTGGTATTGAGGGTGGGAGAGAGCACTGGTCATTCACTCCCCCCACTTACAATCCCTGCCGGACCTGAGACTCGAACCCACGACCTTCAGGTTCACCTTCGGGTTACAAGTCCGAGACGCTAACCATTAGGCCACGACTGCCCCCTGTTGTGTTGTCTGTTGCTACTTTGGTTGTGATTGTTAATGCTCTGACCTGAAAAAAGTTTTGATCAGTAAGTGGCACTGTCACAAAATTAGTTGTATAGCCGCAGGGCATGGTCCTGAAGATGCCTACCAAGATTTGTGTCAGTGTGCAAGGTTGTTGCTGAGACACAGCCTCACTTCTTGTTTGGCGGCTTCACTGTCAGATTTGTTGGCACATTACGGGCAAATCATTTGGAATATTCAAAATTCTATTGATAACTTTTGTGAGGCTTACTCTGAAAATGATTTGGTGACGATTGGACAAAATTTGTAGGAGGAGTAGCGAAAAAACAGTTTTTGACAATTCCAAGATGGCAAAAAATCTAATTAGGCTGAAATTGACTTCATAGCATGCGTTGAACTCATCTCGACCCAGGTTCATATTTTGGACACATGCTTCAAATGTTATCACCATAAACATACTTCCAAATTAGACCAAAATTTAGCCAAAATAGGTGGCACGAGACCATTGGCAGCACTTGGCCCAAACTTGGTCGAAATGTAACTTGCTTAATTTAGTATGGCACCAGAAAAATCTTTTTCCTCATGCCACTCAAGTTTTCATATTTCACTATAGGCAAGTAGCTACCTCCATCTGAAAACATGGAACAAAACTGCATGACAACATCCAAAGTTCAGGCAAATGATTTACTGACAGGAGTTCTTAATTCCAGTCCAGACCCCCTGGCCTACACATTTGGAAGTTTTCCCTGCAGCTGACACACCTCATTCAATTCATCTGCTAATTATCAAATATAGTTGGGGCAGGTCATCTCATGCAAACTGTGCACCAGGAAAAACTATTATATATATATATATATATATATATATATATATATATATATATATATATATATATATATATATATATAAATATTTTTATAGATGTCCTGATACATTTAGTATACATGGCTATTTTAGAGATATGTCACCACTAAATTATGGCAATCTGAATAAGTTTGCCATAGAGCGCCTGTCCTCTAACTAGCAGTCCAGAGAAACTGAAATTAAATGCAAGTAAATGATCCCTAGCTTGCCGGGGCATTAATAAATCCTGTTAACCAGAAGTTTAGCACATAACCTGGTACAAATATATCATAGGGATATTCTGTCTTTCATCATTTATCATTTATATTTAAGCAATGTCGCATGAGCAAGAGTGTGGTTATACTGAATATCAGCATAGATTGCATAGGCCATTGAGCATATGATCATATATATCAGCACAGATTGCCCTGCAGGCTCATCCTCTTCTGGGTGACACTGGATAGTGCGATTATGAGTTATTACTCTTCCACAACTATATGCTTTAAAGACAAATATGTTGAAAGGATCTTCAGTATGAGCATCTGAGTCATTTTTATTTGAGTAGAGTGTTAGTTTTAAGTCTATAATATACATGTGATGATATTCACTGTATAATGAATGAGACTTGAGTATAAACTGTTTATAGCAAGAGCAATCTTTAGGATATCCAAGTGAGATCATCCACAGCCACCTTCAGAATCAGAATCAGAATCAGCTTTATTCGCCAAGTATGCGCGCAGACACACAAGGAATTTGTTGTGGTTTTCTTTAAGGTGCTCTTGGTACATACATACATATCTTACATGAGAACAAAAAACATTTAAATAATAAGACTTAACAATAAAAAAAAATAAAAATAAAAAATAATAATGTGTATGAATCTGGAACAGAAGATTTATGTACAGATTTGTGCATTATTTACTCTATATACAGCTGTATAAATAA
>CM040464.1:25200589-25227718 GCA_022758105.1 Pangasianodon gigas | reverse complement strand
ATTTTTTAATCTGGAGATTAAAAACGGTGCTTGATGCCAGTCAGCACTGCTCTGAATAGTTAGCAAATAGGAGACAACATATGCTAATCAGGACATATATATTTTAATATCAATATTAAATGTTCCAGTGTGACTAGAGGTAACAAATTTATTAGTGTTAGGAAACTCATTGGTATTTGGCATCATGGACTGCTCCCACTTTAAAGGTGACTGCATACTATAGTCTAAAGTATCAACATATGTAATACAATCTATAGTCTATAGTCACACAAGCACTACTTTTCTCTTAATTTTCTGTCTCCAAAGCCAAAGTCAGTCAATCTGCCTCCTTCTCACCATAGCTAGACTAAATGTTAGACTAAAAGTTTTGTTAGCTTGCACTGTCTGGGACTCAATGCTAGCATTGTTATGGTTAAAGTGCCGCATGAACCCTTTATTCATATCAGCATGAAAGAAGATCCAGCCACTTCTTCTGTTGAAAAATGTCTAGTGTGAAAACAGCCTAGCATTGAGAGGGCTATGAGCTGAGTAGTCTTTATGGACAACTTTTGTACTGCTGCCAAAGGAAACTTTATATTTTTAATACTGCCTTGTTAAAGTGTATTGCATGACATTAATCTTAAATATTAAAATGCATTTTGCTATAGTAGCCTTGATGTTAGACCTTAAAAATCAGTGTACAGGGTTTGAAAGGTGTATATTTGACTTTTTAAAGCAGGTATGGCAGCCCCATCAAACTGAACAAAAAAACCAGTTTTTTTTCATAAATGCAACCAACAGATCAGGGGTAGTGCTGGGTTATTTGAGAAAAAAAATTGATAAGAGCCAAAGAAAGTTTTACTTATTTGAGTCTTCTTTCTAACATTTGTATTGCTGCTTCCACAACTGCAAATAAATGTGTGGTTACCCAGTCTGGGTCCTGTGCTCAATTTGTGCATCCCCTGCCTGTCATGCCTGGCACAAATTGGGTAACCACACGGACAGTGGACCCGTAAATCAAACTGCTGCTATGTGCAGTGATGCAAACAATCATGTGATATATAGACCAACCACAGACAGAGGGACATCTCAGAATAGAAGACATGGTTGTTAGGAGTTCTTTTTGGAAGCTCACATAGCCTGGCTTACAACCTGAAACCACTTTCTTTATTAAAGACATTAAAACATGCATGGTTAAGTGTATATGGCCAACTTAAATCACTGTATGCATTTACGTGTGTTAGAAGGAAAGGTGAAATATATCCTTAAAGCATAACCTTTTTTGCCTGGTGATAGTGTTCAAGAAGGATTTGGAGAAAGATGTGGCTGGAGATACTTCTGGTGATTTTTGTAGGTTGCTGCTGTCTCTGGTTGAGGTAAAGTAAATGAAAAGTAAATTCATATTTACATTTATCTATTTGGCAGACACTTTTATTCGAAGTGACTTACAAATGAACAGTAATAATTGAAAGCTGGGGACCTTGCTCATGGGCCCAAAAGTCCAATGCAACACAGCTATGCAAAATATACACTGATCAGAAACTTCAAGTGCTATGTCTCTGATTAATTATTTGTATATGTGTGTGACCACCACATTTTAAAGGCTAAAAGAGATGACCTCAGCAACATAGTGGACTATGAAAGGATTG
Source organism: Pangasianodon gigas (assembly GCA_022758105.1). Classification (NCBI taxonomy): domain Eukaryota; kingdom Metazoa; phylum Chordata; class Actinopteri; order Siluriformes; family Pangasiidae; genus Pangasianodon; species Pangasianodon gigas. Next base: position 25,226,090 of record CM040464.1, on the reverse strand, counting down.
ACAATGATGCCAGAGTGAGTATTCTTCAGGATGAAGCATTTCAGCAGTAAGATGCTTCTGGAGAACAAATGTTCTCAGAGAAGCAGCGCAACAGATAGGGTGTAATGACATTTTTGAATTATTGTAGGCCCTCTATGAGGCAGGGGTAAAGAGGAAGGGAACGGATGTGGCCACTTGGATAGCAATTTTCTCTGAAAGGAGTGTGCCACACCTCCAGAAAGGTAAAAACAAACAAATTGGAGCACTATTCCTTGGCAACCTGACCATGATAAAAATAATGTAAATCTCTTTCTTTCTCTTAGTGTTTGAGAGGTATAACAGCTACAGCCCATATGACATAAAGGAGAGCATTCGAAAGGAGGTGAAAGGAGATCTGGAAAAATCCTTCCTTACATTGGGTAACTAATGATATTTGTCTTTCCTGAACATTCGCTCACACATGTATACACAGAATCCGTGCCATCACAATAATTTAAATTAGTAGAGACATGAAGCACACACCTAATGTGTAAATGGAGTATCTGCTATCTGCTATTATTCAACCCACTCACAAGCTGTTTGGTGAGAGATGTATACTTTTCTGGGAAGCCCTGCTGAAAGAGTTGTCACAGGGCCGGGGGAAAGATGCACAATATACACTGATCAGCCACTAAGAATATGACCCCCCACCCCCTCTCTCTCTAGTGGAGTGCTTTGAAAACAAACAGCTTTACTTTGCCAGCAAACTCAATGAAGCTATGAAGGTGAGTGTCTTTAATTAGAGTAGGGTAGTTCTCTATGTTGCATGTGCATTTGTGATTAAATCTACTCAAATCTACGTATACTGTATGTATCTAGAGTAAAAGCGTCAAGGAGAAGGTTGTGACTCGGATCATGGTTTCACGTTGTGAAGTGGACCTCATGAAAATCCGAATGGAGTTCAAGACACACTTTGGAAAATCACTCCACCAGACAATCTCAGTTAGTATACTCACTATATCTCTCTCACACAGACAAACACAAACATTAACTCCTTTTTCACATTTCTTCTTTTCTTAGGAGCATACGAAGGGTGACTACCAGAGAGCTCTGCTAAATCTGTGTGGAGGAGATGATTAGCAAGAAGTGGTGGGAAATGTAGTGATGCTCTGCTTACAGTTATTCAAAAAGAACAGTGAACATATATAGAGCATTCACAGCTTTCATCAGCTCTGGTAGTATTATATTATATTAAATTGTAAGTATTAGCCTTATTTGCATAATGAAACAAATATTTTATGATGTTATTTCTCAGACATGCATTTCTGTCATTAAAATTGTGTGAGCAAAGACAGCTCCAAGATTACTATTATTCATATTAAAGTGTGGTGGTTAAACTGTGCTGATCTTAATAATTGCTCCACAAGATGCTGCTAAACAATTACTTTCAGGAAGCAGTACAAAGTCCACATCGCATTCAAAGCAGACTGTAGTTTCACAGAGTGCTCATGTCTTTTTACTGTGATATTTCAATATACAGTATATGTTGAACATTAATCAATGATGATCTAAACTAACAGTTTAAATTTCTGAAATCTGAAGTAACTGAAAGCTGAATATTTAAAACCAAATAATTTCATCATTCGATGATTCAGTTAAGTCTCATCTAATGGCCACTTTAATAGGAACAACTGAACACTGTTCAGTTATCCAATCTGAATGTAGATTCAGGTCAAGAGCTTTAGGTAATGTTCACATCAGAAGACCACATTGGGATAAACTCCTGTCAGCCAAGAAAAGAATCTGAGACTACAGCACACACCAGGCCTAGAAATACCAGTTTTTTATTTCGGGAGAAATACCAGTGGCCTAGCTTGTCTTGCAACTAATTTTTTTTGCCTGCGACACTGGTATATCCTGCAGTTCCTAGAAACTATGTTTGGTACATATAGTCAAACATGACTGGTTAATAAATCATGAATCAGCTAGTCTTGCAATGCTGTTGGTCTTCATTCGCTTTATCTCTGCGTAGCTTCTGTAAGTAAAAGCAAGGTAAAACAGAATGTAGATGCACTGAAAAATGGACAAGAGGCAGCCAGGTGGAGCAGAGAGGGAAAGGGCATGAAAAATAAAAGCCCTCCAAGAGGATGCTGCAAAATGCAGCCCAAATAACAGACATTTTAAAAGAAGCTTCAAGTGCAGGTCTTTATATTTTCAAATAAATAGATTACGATCCACAAATAAATGTAGTGAGATTCACGAAAATTAAACAAATTCACAAATAAACAGAATGAGATCCACACATAAATGTTAGGAGCTTCACAAAAATGAATTAACACAGTAGTAGCCATATTCAGACAGAGAAAAGCCACCAGAGATGGAGAAGAGATCTTTTGCAGCGACCTGTGCTGTTTTCTAGAAAGAAACTTCTACGTGGATGATGCCTTTTCTGACCCCACTGTAGCTGAAGCCATTGATGTGCTGAAAAGAACCCAAAATATCCTTATATCACTGCTCATGAAAAAGCAGCAGGATGAATTCTGACGTGTGTGTGTGTGTGTGTGTGTGTGTGTGTGTGCGTGCGTGTAATGGACCAGTAGGCAGATGGAGATGATGAAGGAGCCAGTAGTTCCTGTAAATGGTCACATATTAGGATGGTTTTTAAAAGGAAACATCAGGATTTAAAATATATCGACATTTTCAGTATTGACCCACCAGTTCCTACTAGAATTACCTCACTAATAAGGTTTTTCATGGGAGCTGCACACCTATTTTTATAATGGTTAGATTTGTTTTTATTAATTATTTCCTAATGTCATCCTGTATTATAAAAATATATAAGCTACATCTAATTGTTTTTTAAACTATAATTTCTTAGTGTAGGTTCAAGGTTCAAGGTTCTTTATTCGTCACATACATTACATACATGTGATGTATTAATGTAATGAAATGTTTTTCCTTAGTGCCTTGTCCCACAGTGCAACTGTGATACATAAACAGAATATAATAAAAGCAAAATAGAAAAGAAAAATAGAATAGAATAGACTCTATTTGACAAAATATAGATGTTATATGTAAAAATATGTAGAAAGTGTTTAGTAGCTTGAAAAGAGGAATCTTAGCAGCTTTTTGAGGACGTAGTGTGCAAAAGATGCAAGAGTTTTAGTTTGTCCATAGTGCAACCAATTGTATAGGTGTGTCTGTGTGTGAGGTAGTTAATATGCAGTGTAAATACACTGCTTAACAATTAATATGCAGTGTAAATACACTGCTTAACAATTTGGCAATTAATTCTAATTCATTATATTCCATTATTATTTATTATTAAACTTTACTATACCACAAGAATGTTCATGCAATTAATAACAATTACTTGCGTTGTTTTTCATAGTAACTATAGAAAAGCATACTCAAACGTGTAGGCTATTTTGTTTTAATACATGTTTTTTTAAGGGGGTTTAACTGAATTTCTACTTTCTACTGGTACCGTTTTATAGGCCAATTAAGTAACTACTATATATTGCAATATACATAGGCAGGTCTTAAAATTAATATTTTTTCATGCAAACCCACAAGGTCGGTCAGAATATAAACTAAATCTTCACGTGGATGCCATTTTTCCATGGTTGTCCTCCTTTTCTTTGTTGTAATTAACATGTAAGGCTGAAAACGTAACTACAGTAAGTTAATCTAAATAAAATAACAAGACATCTGATTAATCCTTTTTTAATATGAATACTTAAGTTACATGACGACGTACTGCTTCGCGTATTTCCGCGTCTGCATCTGTTTGTCCATGCGACTTTCCGTACTAGACGTTTAGCACTTGAGGAAGTGAATGGCTGGTGTGAAAGGTCAGTTAGCTAAAGCTACATACAAAACATCCCCTAACGGTTCTGTTGATTGAGCATTCTGTCTTGGTTCCTGTATAAAACACGCAATGGCATATCAGCTCTACCGAAACACGACACTCGGAAACAGTTTACAAGAGAGTCTTGATGAACTTATACAGGTAAAAAATTAACAAGCACTCGCCCTTCTAACACTGCTAGCTTATCTACGTACAGGATGTTGTGGCAGACATTTAGAATCATTGTTTATTAACTTGAACTAGCTAATGGATTTTGTATATGTGTATTATCTATGTAGAAATAGCAGTTAAAAGTAAACATCTGGGAACGTTGATGGTTTAGTAATTAAAGAAGACAGCGATGGCGAAAATTCGCCTTTGCAGTTAGCTCTTTCAGCACTGCAGTCTGCTAGTCTAGTTATAGGTCCAAAGCGGCGTTAAAAGCCACATCGTCTAAACCGGTTAGTTATGAGAGAGTTTAGAGTTTGTGTACAAAATCTGATTAAACGAACAGCATGCATCTGAATTCGTTAATACAGTCAGGTAAGAGCGGTGTTCCCATACAGCTGTCTCGGCCTTTTTTCGCCTTTCAGCGGATATTACCAACATCCCCGATTTCTTAAAGACTGTAATCATTGTTTGTGTTATGTGAAATCTACCTGCTAAATCAAAAGCATGCACCATAGAATGTGGACCAGTAATTTTAAACACAGTGGGGAACAAAGGTGCCTCATCTCATCAGTATGCTTGCAAGGAAGCGTTAGTATTTTATTAGAAATGTAATTTATTAGTAATTTATTAGTTTTAGCTGAGACCGTGTTTCCTGATTGTATGCTGATGTGAATGCTAATCAGTCGAAACAAAAGGTTTTTCCCACCACATGGCCTTAGTGTCTCTACCCACCATTATCATGTCGAGTGGCTTGTCTGTCACTATCTATTAAGATTTTAAGGTAAATCACTGCATCTATGGTTTTTTAAAATGTTGTGATGGAAAGTTAATGTCCGTAATATCAGTGTATATTTATCATGTGATGAACTAGTGTAATTTATTGTTTTACTGTGTTTTTATTAGTGGGAAATGGCCAAGTGTACAGAATACTGTGCCTTTATGTTATAAGAGAGACTCGAACAAATGGTACTGCACCTTATGGTCCCAGGCGTAGTACACCATTTAGAGCTTTCGTCATGCCCCCAGTGTGGTCATTTATGTTATTTTGTTATTCAGACTCAACAGATTACCCCACAGTTAGCCCTGCAAGTACTGCTACAGTTTGACAAAGCCATCAACACTGCACTGGCTAATCGAGTTCGCAATAGAGTCAACTTTAAAGTGAGTATTATTTTGATAACATATTCAACATCATTTTCAAAATTGTTCTGCCAGGCATTGCTAATCTGGATAACAAAGATTTGAAGATTTTATATTCTTTTGTACAAATTGTGGTGACTTCATTCTGTTCAATTTGCAGGGATCACTGAACACCTACAGATTTTGTGACAATGTGTGGACATTTGTTTTGAATGACGTGGAGTTCCGTGAGGTCACTGACCTGGTGAAGGTGGATAAGGTGAAGATAGTAGCCTGTGATGGAAAAAGTAAGACCATCATTTATACATGTTAATTCGTCATTCAATCTTTGGTTTTGTTGGTTGTTAAGAATTAATCAACATCATACAAATAGGTGGAAAAACGGGGTTACAGCTCCATGTAGCTACACATTATCTGACACATTCACATTGTGTTGCGGCTGAGATTCTATAACCTCGCAAATAATTATGTAAATACAGAAATTTTTATGCAAGCTATTGGACCTAGATCTATGATTCATTATTAATATTATTTTACTGACTGTGTGGGATTATTGTTTATAGCACTTACTGAGAACAAGACTAACACCACTTGACATGATTTGTTCTTGTAACTTTTTCAGTCAAAATAAAATAACTGCCTGCCGTAAATTGCTGATTGTGATTTAATGTGAGAAACCTGGTAGAATTATAGGGAGTGTGGCTAAAAGATTTTCCACATATGGGGCCACTTTGTGTTTGTCTTTGCACAGTTTTTGTAGCGTGTATTTTGAGATGTGGTCTATTGTGCTAATTTGCTTTAGCAGTGCAATTATAAGTGTGGTTTTGTTTTAATTGACTTTGTTGCAGACACTGGCTCTAATACAGCAGAGTGAGGAGTTGGGAGTGCTGATATCGTCAGAGAGAATAGAAGAAGAGTGCCATACTGACAGGGGAAGAAGAGTAAGAAAGCTGGACTCCGAGAGAGGACTGTATACATACTATTTATTGCAAATGACAGCTCTCCATCTTTGATATAACAACCAGTTCCACACAAGTCCTGGACATTTTCATATATATATCTCCCACGTATTTCTCTTTCTGTTTATTATAATTTTGCTTTGGTTATGTAATAAATTGTTTTAAAAGATGTGTTGTACTGTATATTAAATGAAAAATATTTGGTAGATTCAAATTAATATGATTTAAAAACGAGGTAACCATGGAGCTTGGAAGCATAAAGTATTTGAATATGAATTTTGTATATTTAAATTATTGACATATCACATTACATATTTGTTTTCTGTGGTGTATTTAATAAATTTACATTTTAGCCAATGTTTTATTTGTCCTTTGTTTTGAAGTTACTAAGGGTAAAGTAAGTTACTAAGGCCTTTAAAAACATATAATTTGAAATTTTATGTTAGATTTTGGGGAAAAAAAACAGAAATTTATAAAATCCCTAAAGTCAAATCTCAAAAATATATTTTATGTAAATCAGACGAAAGATTAAAAAAAGCAGCATCAGTCCCAGGGAAAAGTAGACGCTATCAGAGTGGTCAAACTATTTAGCCATACACAGTTTGCAAGTCTGCTTTGCTTGTATTCATGAAGTGAAGAGAGACGAAATAGAGTGAAACCGCAGGATATGAACTGTAATTGAGTAACTGCATCTAAAGTTTTTATGTTCTACTAAAATAGCTAAGCTCCTAAGCAGCTAACATTGGCTGTTAGCTGCTAAGGATTCCCAGGAAGCTAACAATAGCTACCTAAATAGGTACACTAGGCACACTAGTAAGCATTGATTGTTTAACATCACTGTAGAAAACTTGTTATTTGAGTAGAACACAAAAACAGTTCTGTTTGTCCAATCCTAGATGTTTCACTTTTGAGATTTGACTTTTTGAGATTTGTTTTTAGGATACTTTTTTTTTAATTTTTTTTTTATATATAAATCCCAACCCTGCAACACATCTTTTCAAATTATATGTTTTTCAAGGCAAGTCCAACTCCTAGCAAAGGGAAAAACTTTAGCAGAGATGTAAATGTATTAAATATACCACAGAGAAAAAGTATTGTATTTAATTTGATGTGTATATAATTTTATAATGTAATTCATATCTAAATACTTGTTAACTTTCAAGCTCTATTGTCAGCATGACTCCCCAACAAGTGTTGCATCGACTAGTTGACTAATTCATTCACTAGTTGCTCTTATGGGGCGATGTTGACAGTGAAGCAGATGGTAAAGAAAGCAGATAAATGTACTTCAGTTGTTACTCAATTATTCAAATTATTGAAATTTTTTCCAGATTAGATCTTCATCTAATCTGGAAAAAATTTCAATAATTTGAATAAGGCTATGCTGGGAAAAGTATTTTTTTAACTGTTCTTTTGCTTTAATGAACTTGTAGCACTTTTTACCAGTAGTTAATTAATGATAATTAGAGCTGCCCGAGATCCCACTCAGGTACATTGTGGTTAATTGTTAAATTTCATACACAGCAATCACCAGAACAGCACCAAAAAGAGATATGACTGCTGATTTATTTTAAAGATATGAAGACTTTGTTTGTGGGGCACTTGGGAAATTGAAAGTTTCAGTCATGAATGCAAATATTAAGTGAGCGTTATGAACACAAGATCGTTTGTGCTCTTCTGTTTTACATAATGATATATTCAGCCAGATCCAATACAGAAAACATAGACCGTAAAGTGAACCGAAGTCTCTATTCTCCTCAACTTTAATTCAGATGTTTTGCACAGCCACTAAGTGATCACTGTGGTGATGTGTCAGAATTATTACGTTATTCTTGTCATTATCAGGCAATGTGATATGCATTTCTGAGCTTTTGAAAATGTCACAGACAATCTTACAACAAAAAATATTAACAATATAATTAAATTAAAACAACAATTTAAATGTTAACAGATTACTATTATTAGAACTTTGATATGACTGTACAAGAAATTGTGTTTATTCAGAAGAAAGAACCACACGAACTTAGAGGAAATTGTCTCTTTTGTTGAAGGAGAACTCGAAGGCAGTGCTCACCTTCAAGGCTATCGATCTGCAGTATAACAGCTGGAACTCCGATGCATTCATTACAGCAATCAAGCCCCCAATGTGTTATGGCATATTGACTCGCCATTAGGCTAAAATTTATTGCATGAGTCCATATGACACAATTCAGTGGGGATTGGGAGTGCGCTGGACTTCCACTCCATGCGGATCGATCATTCTGAATATCATTCATCTGTACACCCTCTATGAATGGCACACAGATGTAGCCATTAATAGCCTTGAAGGTGACCACTGCCGCAATTTCTCCTTCAACAAAAGAAACAATAATTTCACCCAATCCTCAATGTCTTTCATTTTTACACATAAACATTGTGTGCACAATTTTGCTATTATACTATGACTTTATTCTCAAAACATTGCAACATTTTTTTAAAAAAATATTCTGACTTTATTCTCAAAACATTGCAACTTTTTTTTAAATATTCCAATTTTATTCTCAGAACATTGCACCTCCTTTTTTTCCTGAAATATTCTGACTTTATTTTAAAATCTTGTGTTTTTTTAAACAGTGGCCCTAAAGCGCTGTCATATAATTCAGTCTGCCGGACTGGATTTCTGAAAATTTTGTCAAACGTGGAACCGGCTGTCGCTCCAACGGGGGAGTGTACAAATGTAAATAAAACAACTGTTTTGAAGTCAGTCCATTGCTAGAATTAGGGAGCTAATGCAACCTTTGTTTATATAGCTATCTTATGTGGCTAATTAATAGCTAGCAAGCTTTCCCGAGCAGTTTTTTTTTTTTTTAATTTTATTTTAATTGTACTGATGTAGGTAGTGTTTAGTTTCAGTGGTTTCGCTTGCAGTTCTACTATGCTGTAGCTTGAAAGAAACTGTTATGTTGACTTGTTTTATTCTCAAGAAAGAACTTGAAGGCAGGGGATGGGGGAGAAATTTCCTCTGTGCGCAGAAGACAGACAACTTTAGACATGGCTGAAATTTTTACTCTTATTACTGACTTCTGACATGGGCTCTGTCAGACAAATAACAAAATTTTTATTGAGAAATATTACTTACTTGTTAGTGAATAATCTAATAAGTGTCTCTTGTCAAGCTGGATACGAATGGATTTATGCCCAAATTGTTTGCATGAGCGTTTACACAAGAAATTTGGTATTCGTGAAAATTCATAAAAACGTTCGTATCCTACTTGTGCTCCTGACTGTGTGTAAATTTATGTATGAGAAGACTAACTAATGTAAACCTGGACTTGATCCACTTCAGATCATATACCTTGCATGGATTGCTGCACTTTTATATATGGATTATACTGTTTAGTTTAAATTGAGTATTTTTATTATGTTTGGAGTCTCTATCAAGAACACATCGTCATGCTAGTTCACTAGGTCAGGAGAGCAATATCAAGAACAACTTGTGAAAACCAGTCTTTTTATATTATTGGCATGAATTAAAGAATATGAGCCATATGGAAACCCATAAATTAAGACAAATTAAACTAATCATTCAATTGTGACAAAAGAAATGGCGGTGTATAAATGGAGGACGGGCCGGTCTGTCTGTGCAGAGCTGTAAGCTGTAAACAAATGCCTCGTCTGCTATTAATAATATTATATATTATTAAATATTTTTTATTGGCATAGAAGCGAGTCAGAATAACTTCCACGTCTGTCTTTCAGACTTTACCTTGATCTTTCATTTCCTGCTCCCAGCTGTTTGTGCACTTGAAGTTTTATAGAGTTTTGTGGTAAATCTGTCTTTTACTGTTGTTATAGCAAGGAAACAATTAATTCAGCAGACTTTTCAAATCATGCTTTAATGAAATTTGCTGCTTTATTGCAGTCCTGCAGTCCAGTGAAAAATTATACAGCAGTAATGCGCATTGTAGTCCAGTACTAAGAACAGGTATTAAAACACCTGGAAGTCTGTTTGACAATTGTTAATTATGACCTTAACACCAGACCATCAAACTGTGGCAGATTTCGGCTATCAGAAGAACTCAGAGGCTCAGGTAGTGTTTGTATAGGCACTTTTTATTCCCAAACAAACAAAATAATTGAAAAATAAAGAAGGCTAAATTACACCCCCACTTTCCACAGTACCCCCACTGCCCGATGCAGGCCGGGGAGTCGTCCGGCCTACGACTGACTCCATCCAATTGATGGGAGAGAAAGTTAACCACTACCATTTGCTGGTTCTGTATCTGTGTGCCATGCTCTCCACTTCAGTATCCCCTACCAGTGTCTGTGATGGAAAGGCTTGTCTGGAAGGCGGGACTGTTGAAGTTGGGGCAGCTGCGGCTGGTCTGTTCTGCCATGGTGCTGGAGTGGGCAGCGCTTTGGTTGTGGGCCTGATGGCACGCCGGGTTCCTGAGTCCTCGCATGCAGACATTTGATCTTTCCTCAGCTAGACAGCCGTGGCTAGCAAGTCTCATTTGTCAGCAGCTGGGTGATGAATTGTTCCAGCAGCACCCTCTCGATGACCTTCTCAGGATGCACAGTGGGCAGTCTCCATCCAAGCACAGGAGTCGAGGAATCATTGCAGCTCAACTCGCTCAAACACGGCCCTCCACACAGCCCCGTAAGCCAGCTGATTCTCGGGTGGCAAATTGCATGCTGCTAGCTGGGCTTCTACAGTCAGGAGGGCCTGAATGCATAGCCCCCACTCTCCCCTCAGCCATCCACATGCTGAAGCGGTGCCCTCAAACATTTCCTCAGCATCATCCTGGCCAGAATGACACCCCACAATGGGGAGGATGAAGAGGCCAGCAGGCTGTGAATGGCGGCTCGGTCCACAGCTTGGTCCTCCACAATTTTTGTGAGCATTTCTTGCTGTTGTTGCTGCAGACCCACGAAAGCCTGATGCTGCTGGTTCTGGGAGTTGTTTCCATGTCCATGTTTCCGTTCTGCGCTGATCTCCCAGGTTTTAGCACCAGTGTGGCAGATTTCGGTTATCAGCAGAAGTCAGTGGACTCAGGTAGCCGTTGCACTGCCAAAGGAAAGTTAAAAGTTTAAAAGCAAAATTTAAATAAACCAAGGATACGAACCAAAGAAGTGACCGTGGCTGAATAATGTGTCCTTTTTACAGCGAGCTTGACACATTGACACATTGTTCCCTTGCACATTTTTGTCAGTTTAGGAGCGTGATCTGTTGGCGTGAGCGTGAGACTAATGTCAGATGTAGGCCACATTGAAAACATCCACACTCACCATTCACTTCAATAGAAACACCTGTACACCTTTTCATTTATGGAGTTATCCAATCAGCCAGTCATATGGCAGCAGCACAATGTTATCCTTCCTGGAAGCTGGAACCAGTCTGGCCATTGTCCTCTGACCTCTCTTGTCAACAAGGTGTTTCAGCCTGCAGACCCTCCACACACAGGATGTTTTTTGGTTTTTGCACCTTTCTGTGTAAACTCTAGAGACTGTTGTGTGTGAAAATCCCAGGAGATCAGCAGTTTCTGAAATACTGAGCAGGTGTACAGGTGTTCCTATTAATGTGGACAGTGTAGTGTAAACAGCCTAACAAAAAAATCAGATTTGGTCAGTAAATTGGATTTAGGCCACTTTTGCCTGCTGTGTAGCTGAGGGAATGGAGGGAAAGGGAAATGAAAGAGGGAAAGGAAAGAAAAACAGCTTGTTAATATAACCCACACGGATAAGCAACAGGTGGGCCATGTCCAATTCCCCATGCTCCCGCAGCAGACTCCTGCTAAACCACATCCCACCTGCCACACACACACCTATGTAACAGGTGTGCTTTTTGAACATCCCATTCCTTTGCTGTTATAATATCCTCAACTCTTCTGGGAAGGCTTTCCAGTAGATTCTGGAGCATGACTGTGGGGATTTGCCCATTCAGCCACAAGAGCATTAGTGAGATCAGGCACTGATGTTGGGTGAGGAGGTCTGTGGTGCAGTCGGTGTTCCAGTTCATCCCAAAGGTGTTCAGTGGTGTTGAGGTCAGGGCTCTGTGCAGGACACCCAAGTTCTCCCACTCCAAACTTAACACACCATGTCTTCATGGAGCTCGCTTTGTGCACAGGGGCATTGTGATGCTGGATCATGTTTGGGCCTCTTCCAGGAAATCTGTATACAAAAACATTCTAGACAATTATGAACTTGAAACTTTGTGGCAACAGTTTAAGGAAGAGCCACATATGGGTGCGATGGTTAGGTGTCCACATACTTTTGGCCATATAGTGTAGCAGGTTTGGCCGATAAGTTTAATATTCTACTGAAAATGGGTTCAAATAATGTTTGCTCCAGCTAACATCATGTCACAGACTTTATTTTTAGAGTGATTATGAACCTCATGTTCCTCAGAAAGTTTATCCCCAGCACCCATATATAGTGTAGAGGAGGAACAAAAAGCAACCGAGCCTTCATTCATGAATGAAATCAATTAAATTTATTTGAAATTAATGAACAAAAGTCAGGTAAGTTTTTGCTTGCATCACGTTATAAATTGCATAGATTATTATAGGTTACTGTGTAGTCACATATCGCGCAAGTTCCTTTTTCATCTTCAATTAATTCTCAAAAGAGTGTAAAGCACCAGGAAAATAGCAACCACTTTTTAACCACAATGCACAAACATGAAAAGTAATTGTAAGTCGTCTTACCTGTAATATTTGTGAGAATATATAAAAGCGGCAGATACGCCTCCTTAAGTGGCCCATTCTTCTTTCTTGATTAATTTCCATTTTCACACATGGCCATACACTTTCACACAGACAACCAAACCTCTTTCATGCACAGTCAAACTTCATTTAAGGGACTTTGAGTGTGTTTGTGTTTGACTTTGGGTGTGTGTTGGAAAGAGTTTGATAGTGCGTGAAAGAGACATTGAGTGTGTCAGAGGCAGATTTTGATAGTGTGTGAGAGAGGCTTTGTGTGTGAGAGAGAGTTTAATGTTTACAGTTTTTGATTAGCTTAAAGGCTACAGCACCGTTTTCCCTTCCTCAGTGGGCGTAGAAAGATGAGCTCAAGCAATTACTTAAGCCCAGCAATCTGTATTCTGAACAATATTTTAAGTCAAGTAGTGCAGTACACAGTGAGATGAAATAACATTTCTCCTGGACCCAAGGTACATGTATGGCATACACAGTGCTGACAAGACATAAATAAATGCAACAGTAATAGAAAGCATGCAGGGAGGGGGTACAGGAAACAGTTGGGGTGCATACAAATACGGGCAAAAAAAAGAACATTTAACATGCCGCTAAGACATTACAGTAAACACAGGGTCCAAAGCTGCAACTAGAATGAATTTAGTAAAAAGTGTCAGTAAAGTAATGCTTGTAAAGTGACAGTGCAGTACTGTAATGAATCAATACAAAGTGTCGGTGTGCTGTAAACAGTATGTCAGTTTAGTAATGAACAAAGTGACGTGCATCATTATTGATTGTCTGTGTCTGTGCAGTAGGGTGGAGGGAGTAACTTGGATCCCAGGGTGATGTTCTTTGTTTGCCTGTAACCAATCATGCAACACTAGCCCTGTGCAGTAAACTATATAACTGCATGTAACAGTTTGGTTGTTGGAGTTCTTCACCCCAGCCGTGACGAGAATAAACATATTACTTTGGAGTCAACTGTGTAACTTCAATATGACTATTGAAGTAATGTTTTACTATGACTAATGAAGTGTTTTAATATGACTAATGAAGTAAATGAAGCATCAATTAGTTCATTAGTCATATTAAAACACTTTGTTCAAATATTGCCACCTGCCATTTTGCCTACTGTGTCTGTTCAAGGGAAGAGGTGTGGCAGTGTCTGTCCTCCCACTGTAGATAAGCCATGATTATACCATTGATCTCTAAATTCAGCAGCAGCTTGTTGAACCTTTGGCAATTAAATATAGTGTAAGCAAAATATATGGAGCTCATTGGTGGAATCTAGAACAGCATGGTTTTCCATGAATGTAAATATGTTTCTAAAGTGGAATGTTACATGTAAGTTCTGCCCACAGTCTCTCAATTCTTTGATTGTGAATGCTGCGACTCATTATGACACAGTTTAACCCCCAATTCTCTCACATGTACCAAGTGACCCCTGTGTTCTTCATACCATGTCCACAATGAATTCTTGATGACAAGCCAAAATTAGCTACCTAGTCATGAAAGAGTTATAATACACTTGCAGCATTGTTGTTGTTCAGGCAATGTAAGTATATGACTGTTTGGCTAAAACCATCCTCAATGTCACAAGCTTGTGGTTTCTGTCTATTTGCCTGTGAAAAGATAAGTGCTTGTATATAACAGAAATTTAATAATTTGAATATATGACATATATATACTGTTTGTTCACAGTGTTTATTGTATTATTATTCATCAGTTTATTATTTTAGATCTTTACTGTGTTGTCCGTGCATGTACCGGTGCCAAGTATGAGTTGCTAGGATGCATCAGCTGAATTCTTTGACAGCTGTCAGATTTAATTCAGAGTATAGTTGTAGTAGGCCTATTATAAAATAAATTAGTTATAGTATTATGAAATAAATTATAAGAAGTTACAAATCACTCTTAATGGCAGGGGCCAAGCTACACCATTAAATGGTCTTGAAATTGATTCTTACCATAATTCCTTGGGGGTTTGAACACTGTAAACACATAGACAAACTGAGTGACAGCATCTGAAGGACCATGCAGTTGGGTCAAGCAGTTTGAGACATCGTCTGACATGTCAACATTTTATTTGGATGTGGCAGGAATGCAGGCTAGAGTATACCACTCCTGTTATTCTAAAGTAGCCGGAGATACTTCTGGGATCAAGATCACAAAGGAAAACACAACAGCTCTCACATTGCTAACCATTGCCAAGAAAACTGTACCAAGAAACTGGAATTCAAAGAACAATATTAATATCACACATTGGAAAAACCTAATAATTGACTATATAACAATGGAAAAACTCTCTGCCTCAATCAAAAATAAAGCTACCCAATTTAACTCTATTTGGACACCACTCATAACCCACATACACCAAGGAATCACTTCACAATAGCTAACAATACAGTCCCTACAGACAAACCACACAACCAAAGCCATACCACGCAGCTCAAGCATAATACTCACAAATAAATGCAACATTCACAGAAAGCAAAGTTGGTGTTGTACATGTTAATTAACTCAACCAACATTTCAACTCTTTGCACATCCTTCATACCCTCCACCCACCGTCCTGATAAGAGATAGGTTGTGTGATTAGATGAAGTTTGAATTTTGTCTGTAATGGTCTGTCATACACATTGAGAAACAGACTTACAGTATGTGTGACAAATTTAATCTACAGAAGAGTATTTTACAGTGAGAACACAGGGGGAGCCCTGGGAAAAGACATGTAACATGAAAACACATGTAACAAGGTTTATCTGTTTTCTCTGTTGTAACTCTCATACTGCAGGATTTACTCAGTGCCCGTGGAAAAATGGTTATTCCAGTATTTAACAATTGTTATCAATTGCACAAGAATGATGTCAATAAAGTGGTTCTGTTTTATTAATTCTTTTAGTATGTCATCCACATGTCATTTACATACTGGGGGAAGCAGGTAATTTACAGATTTAACTGGTGACCCTTTTATGATTGTGGACTTAAAGTACTGCAATAATAAAAGTAATGGTACTGACATGGTAGCACATTGTAATATTTTAGGGGAAACCAGGTTTCCAGGGGTGTCTGTCCCATTCTGTTTTGTTAGTGCAATAACAGGTGCCATGTCTGAAACTTTATGAGTGATATGGAAAAATAGACATATAACACTGATATTATTACAGTCATGCATCTGTGTTTTTTTAGGCCTATTTCATTCCACAGACATATTTTATGCCTTTACTTGACAAAACCAAGGAGAAAATTTTCTAGGATTGTTTTAAACTATTGCAACAATAAACCTAGGTGTTAATTTGCCATATGCTTTGGCTTTTTTTTTTTTTTAGGTTCAGTGCATATTTTATTTTTATTATTCTAAAATAACATGTTTCTTGTTAAGTATTAAATGTATTTTTCTGTTCAAAATGCATTAATTTCAAAATCATGACCTTATAAAAAAGAAAATTAGGAAAATGCATGCAGAGCCTCTACAGTGCTACTTATAACCTACATATAACCAATTAAAAACTACAAACTATTTATTAATAAATTATAAACTATGTATAACCAAAAATGTTAATGTAACTGATTTGTGTATGGTTTATACTCTGTTTTCTTTTGTAAAAGATTTGAGTGATCTGTGTCGTTTCTGTGGTGAAAAGATCAAACCAGGTGATCCAGTGTGGACACCCACAATGGGACAGTTTCATTTTACAATTTTAGCATTACAATTTCTTAATAAAAAAAAATGTTTTATCACTCTTTCACTGTCACATACCATTACATCTAAACTGGGAACAGAGAAGTCTAATATAGCCATAAAATTTATTTGTGATATTTTAGTGATGATTTGAAACATTGTATGATCAATCAGATTGCCTGTGATGGATGTGACAGATGGTACCATCAGTCTGGGAATGTGTTGGGAACCCAAGGAGGAAGATTTTTAAAATTTTAACATGTACAGCACAATAGAACTAAGGTTAACGGGGGCAGTATTTTGTTCTGAAATTAGTTTTTCTTCTTACATTTTAGCGTTGTTGTTGTTTCTCTTTCGGCCGCTCCCGTCAGGGGTCCGCACAGCACATCATTGGTCCGCGTATTTTGATTTGGCACAGTTTTTACACCGGATGACCTTCCTGACACAACCCTCCCCAATTTTATCCGGGCTTGGGACCGGCACTGAGGGCGAAATGTTGCACGCAACGCCAGTGGCTGGTGCTGGTTCCCTGGCGGGACTCGAACCCGGGCCGCAGCAGTGAGAGCGCCAAGGCCTAAATACTAGTCCTCCAGGGACCCTGTTACAGTTTAGCGTGTTTTTATTTAATTAAAAGGTAATAAATAAATCATTCATCTTCAGTAACTGCTTTATCCTGGTTAAGGCCATGATGGTCAAGGTCATCCGGAGCCTTTCCTGGGAACACTGGGCATGCCTCCTGCTTCATGTAGGAAACCGATGCCGTTCATTTGTGCTTGATTTGTGCCGGTTTGCGCCACTACAATGAACATTGTATCTATTTCCCTTCCTTAGAAATAACACAATGGATTCGGGCTGCCAACATAGATTAAAATAATAACACAGACTACTTAATGCAAAACTTCAGGATGCAGACAAAATAAACACACACATAATAATAATAATAAAATAAAAACTACTGTCTAAACAAGAGAATGTCTCAGAAGAACTATGCATTTACAGTCCTAATGTGGATATGTTAGTTAACCAAAAGGTTCATTGATGTTGACAGATGCTCTTGACAGAGCCCACTAAACATGCGAAAAGATTTATACTGCTTTTTGAGGAGTGGCACAGTCAAGATTTTTAGGAGCAATTTGGGACTGACCAAATCTAAAATATTTATAGTTTTTATTTTGTGTGATTGTGTTGTGTTGTATTTGTTTATATATATATATATATATATATATATATATATATATATATATATATATATATATATATATATATATATATATATATATATATATATAAAATGTGTGTGTGTGTGTGTGTGTATCCTTAAGGCCTTGGAGGACCTTTTTCAGTACTCAGATGTGTTAGATTGAGTGTTCACACAGAGAAAACGGAAAGCATAACCGAAACTGAGAGTGCTTACAGCCAATACTTTTTAAATAAATGTTAAATAAACATCTCCTAACAAAAAAGCTTCACCACATCAATGATTATAAGAGTTGCTTTGTTAAACAACCAGTTTTAAAATTTGTTTATTATTAGTCTTAGATTATTTGGAGCATTCACCGCACAAGTCCCTGTATGAGCTGTTACTATAGAAAAAATAACACATTAGAACTAGAGTTGAGTGTCCTGCACAGAGCCCTGACCTCAACCCCACTGAACACCTTTGGGATGAACTGGAACACCGACTGCACCCCAGACCTCCTCACCAACATCAGTATCTGACCTCACTAACGCTCTTAGGGCTGAATGAACACAAATCCCCACAGCCACGCTCCAAAATCTAGTGGAAAGCCTTCCCAGAAGCTTATTATAACAGCAAAGGGGGATTAAATCTGGAATGAGATGTTCATCAAGCAGATATGGGTGTGATGGTCAGGTGTCCACATACTTTTGTCCATATACTGTAGATTCTTATAATAGGGTTAGTAATATTCACTGGTATAGTGAGTCATCAAAAAAAAATAGACTTAGATGAGAATACTTTTATATTTGTAATATTAAATATCCACAGTACAGTAGGCATATGTGAAGTAAAATGAAAATACTTTCATTTTCATATACATATATGTATATATATGTATATATATATATATATATATATATATATGCTTAGTGTAATCAGTTTAAACATGCTTACTGCAACCAGATTTTGTTTTTGTCTCAATAAAATCATTATTCGTCAACAGATTGTTACTCCCTTTGGTTTATATAAGTAATGTGCACATAAAATAATTATATAATAGTACAATATTTGCATTGATAAATGTATACAGGATGTATAGGCCTACTGTTTTCATAAATATATATATATATATATATATATATATATATATATATATATATGTGTGTGTGTGTGTGTGTGTGTGTGTGTGTGTGTGTGTGTGTATGTGTGTGTATCGTGGTGTTTATTCAATGTATATTAGTATCCACTGAATATACACTCACCATCCACTTTATTAGGAACACCTGTACACCAGAAAAGCTTGACGGGGATGCGCTACAACAGCACTCTTTTAGTTATGCTGTCATAGTCTTGCCGGAGTTCCTGCTTGCACAATGTACATCTTCTTTAACCGTTACTGATGGACCATCCTGATGGACCCACTTCTATTTGGAGCCTCGGTCACCTCAAAACCACTCGCTGCTGCAGAGGATGGCCCCACATGGACAGCCTACAGCTCACCATGAGATTACTGTGGATGGTCCTTCTTGGATAGCCTTAAGACAGCAGTTGCTAACAACAGTTTACTCAAGTCTCCATCACTGATGGCTGTGACTTCAATTAGACCACCAGGGACCTAGGGATGCATTTAAAGTAAAATTTTATATCTGACAATGTCCATTGCTAAAAGCTCTCTACAAATAAAATTGAATTGAACTGAATTCATGTTTAGGCCTAACAGTGTGCTGTAAATCAGCATGTGTCTGGTGATCAAATTCAGTGATAAATGACCGGTCAGGTAGGGGACCAAATCCAGACATTGCTCAAACGTTCACAGAAGGGAACGAAACTAACGTTTTATACGGGACGATACTGGAATAATGGAGGCATAGAGGAATAGGTCTAAGGAAAAAGCAAACAGATACAATGTAAATATTGCTATAAAAATAGCTAAATTATATTTTATAATAAAAATTAGAAACATATCAAATGTGAATGGAAATTCTACTTCATGCACATGCGTATATTCGTTGTGAAAAATGTCATTTATACATGCATATCATGCAAGTGCATATATTCGTTTGTTAGAAAAACCATTTTCCCAAGTTCGTGTCGCCTTGAAACCGCCTAAATAGCGTTTTGAGCGCCTACAGCGCGAGATTGAACGGGACGATAAAAGTCAAAAGTCACACTCTGTTAACAAGCGTGTTTAAAGCATATTTGACGAATAATGACTTTCTAAATATGCATTTTCATATTTTTGTCTTTTTTACACTTCATTAGTGAATTATACATTTTAACATAATCATATTTAGTATTATTTTTATTATATACATGTGAAAAATGTCAATTATGTGCACGTCATGCATCGCTCTGAAACTGCCTAAATAGCGTTTTCAGCACCTAAAGTGCACAACTCTGTTAGTATACACGTCTTTGGTATTAAGCCATTATGCTGAAGCATATTTGATGAATAATGATTTTCTAAGCATGAATTTTCATATTTTTAACTTTACACTGTATTATGAACTCATGCATTTTTTTTTAAAATAAAAAATCCTATTTTGTATCATTAGTTATCATAAACATGTGAAAAATGTCATTTATATGCACATCATGCAAGTACATATATTCGATTGTTATATAAACCACTTTCCCAAGCTCTTTTCTCTTTGAAACTGCCTAAATAGCGTTTTCAGCGCCTAAAGTGCACAACTCTGTTAGTACACGTCTTTGGTATTAAGCCAGAGTGTTGTAGCTTGGGAAAGGGTTTTTTCTAACAAACGCAAATTTGCACTTGCATAGAAAAAATATTTTTTCACATGTATACAATAAAAAACTGATACTACAAATGCTTATATTAAACTGCATAATTTATTAATAAAGTGTAAAAAAGTCAAAATTAATTCATGTTTGAAAAGTTATTATTCATAAAACATGTCACAATGGCTTAATACCAAAGACGTGTGTGCTATCAGAGTTGTGCGCTTTAGACGCAGCTTTAGGCAGTTTCACAGCGATAGGAGCTTGGGAAAGTGGTTTTTGTAACAAACGCAAATATTCACGTGCATCATGTGCTGGCAAATCACATTTTTCAAATGTATATATTAAAAATAATACTTAATATGATTGTTTATATTAAATTGCATAGTTCATTAATAAAAAAAAAGTCAAAATTAATGTTTGAAAAGTCATTATTCCTCAAGTATGATTCAACGAAATGGATTAATACTAAAGACGTGTGTGCTAAAAGTGTTGTGCTCTTAAGGCGCTGAAAACGCTATTTAGGCAGTTTCAAGGCAACACGAACTTGGGAAAGTGGTTTTTCAGACAAACGCAAATATATTCACATGCATGATGTGCATGCATATCACATTTTTCACATGTATATGATAAAAAAAAAGATATTTAATATGATTGTTTTTACTAAAATGCATAATTTATTATTAAATTATAAAAAAAAGTCAAAATTACGAAAATTCATGTTTGAAAAGTCATTATTCATGAAGTATGCTTTATCAGAATGGCTTAATGTTAAAGAAGTGTGTGCTAACAGAGCTGTGCTGTTTAGGCGCTGAAATCGCTGTTTAGGCAGTTTCAAAGCGATAGGAGCTTGGGAAAGTGGTTTTTCAGACAAACGCAAATATAGGTCATGTGCATCGAATTCACATTTTTCACATGTACATAATAAAAATAATACAAAATATTATCATTGTCTATATTAAAATGCATAATTTATTGATAAACTGTAAAAAAAATAAAAATAAAAATAAGAAAATTCATGTTTGAAAAATATCATCGAATAGGCGTCAACATACTGGTTGAATACCTAAGATGAGTGTCCTAATAGTTGTGTGCTTCAGCCGCAGAAAACGCTATTTCAGCAGTTTCACAGCAATGGGGAAAAAAACTAAGAAACACATGCAACAAGTTTTATCTTTCATGTTTGCTGAACCTTTTGAGTAAAAAAACTAGTCAGACCTCATGCTAGTCAGTAAAATCTTTGAATTTATATTTGATTGAATATTTACTGCGCAAAAAAATGTAAACCTTACACACGTCATAAGTTTTCTGAGCTGAAATGCTTGGTCTATACGTGTGTCTGATCATTATTGTTCTGATACTCCAAAATGACTGAGCGACATATATATATATATATATATATATATATATATATATATATATATATATATATATATATATATATATATATATATATATAATGTATGAGCACACACACCCCCCACCCACACACACACACACACACACACACACACACAGAAACACCTCCCCGAAACACACACCCACTCACAGAGAGAGAGAGAGAGAGAGAGAGAATATGCCCCCTACCAATCAGAATAAAGTAATTTCAATCACACGTTTCCTCCCAATTTTCCCTTCAGATACTTTACCATTAGGGATGTAGAATAACATTGATTCTTTGAGTGTTCAACTATGGCCGCTTAAAAAGGTTAAATCTGCCTTGGTAAGATTTGACAAAATTTTAAGGAATGAAAAGATTCAATATTGGGTATTGTGAAATGATTGTACAGCCGGATTTATTATTATTATTTTTTTTTTTGAATGCAGAAAAAGGAGTCTGTGTTTTCAAGTTGACTGTACTGGGTCACGTCCACTGGAGCAGTGCTACTGAGACCATAACTTTTGATGTGTGTGCCAGGAAAAAGTTCCGTAAATGGTGTAAGGACTTACAACAGCAGGAATAAAAGTAAGACTAGATGATCTTTTCTGAGGTCATCATTTTACTACTCTTTCAAGACGGAGCAGAAACCCCACCTTCTCCCAAGCCTCCTCTCATATCATATATGAATGAGTGTGCCTTCATATTGAGTTAAAAGCCTTCTGAGCATCAGCAAACAGTATGGCTCATGAATTCAGACCCAATTTTTTACAACTCGGTTGCTACCATGGATAATGATGTGACCAGTTCAGGTTTTGAAGATGGCAGAAACCTTGGCGAAACTCTAGGAAAAAGAAATCTGACCTCTCTGTCAACGAATGATGAAACTGACGGGTGCATAACCAACACCGAGCTAGCCATCATCCGTGCAGTGACAGGAGAACTGTTGGACACAATTATTGATCAAAATCTGAAAGACATCTGCCACGGATACTTGATTAATCACCCGAGTCAAGTCCAACACAAGTGTTTGTTCAATCCTGACCTGTACAATGTGCAGATGAATGCCTACAGATTGGCGAAGAGGCTGTTTAAACCGTGGTTGAAATACAAGTTGGCTAAAGGTCTGAAAATGTGCGGGATCAAACGCACTCCATCCTTGGAAAAAATTCAAGTATCGCTGAAGCCGTCATCAGCGATTGGCGAGAGGAGCATCACAGCAAAACTGTTCTGAACAAGGTCAAAGAGAAAACAAAAGTAATTTGCATAGACTAGGTGTATGAAGACTTTGTGGACTATTGGACCCTTCACTCCTCTCCGGAAGCCCCTGACCAGCCACATACATGGGAAACTTCAAAAAACATGCCACATCTATTCTGACTTCGTGAAAGGCCTGAAGACTGAGTTCACCTCTGCTCTCCAAAGAATTGTTGAAATGAGAGTCAACGACCAAAATATTTTTACTAATCATCTTCCTGTTGATAAAGAAGTTGTTTGTCGACTAGAAATGTTCATGAACAACGTGCGAGAGTTTACTAAAAATTGGGATTCTTTATTCAATGTAAATAATGTATCCTTTGCACACTTGTGTGCAACAAGGTTTATCCTTCTTGTTTGCTGAACCTTTTGAATGCAAAACTAGTCATGTATTATTCATCTTAACCTATGAAACCGATACGTGTGTTTTACAATTGCTTAGAAAGGAAAATGTTGATGTCGGTAAAATCTTTGTTCACCTGATTTAATATTTAATGCATAAAAAATGTAAACCTTACTCACATCATAAGTTTTCTGAGATAAAATGCTTAATCTATACCTGCGTTTGTTCATTATTGTTCTGATACTCCAAAATGACTGAACGTTTGATGATACGCCATCAGACCCAGGGTAGTATGGTGGCGTTGAGAGTTTGCAAAGAGCTATTATTGAGAAAATAGGTAAAAGAGTTAATGATGCTGAAATAAAAAAAAAAACTGGTTAGCAGAGCAGGATGTGTACAGTCTACATAAACCAGTATCAGTTAATTTTAAAAGAAACAAAGCAGTTGTTTGTCAAATGGTTGTACAGCCTGATTTCTTTTTAATGCAGAAAAAGGAGTCATTGTGCTTTTCAAGTTGACGGTACCGGGTCACATCCACTGGAGCACTGCTACTGAGACCATAACTTTTGATGTTGTGTGGCCAGAAAAAGTTCCGTAAATGGTGTAAGGACTTTGACTACATTATTAGAATGGATTTCTTTTCACCAGGACTACAGGTGCAAATGGAGAAGCAGTACATCTCAACAATCTACAACTATTAGCAGCGACTGGGTATCTGATAACAAAGAGAACTACAAAGTGAGGTATGAACTAACCAGCTGGCACAATCTACAATGCTACTTTAAACAGATCGACAAATTATTCCAAAAATTGGGAAGAAAAAAAAAAAGAAACAGCAGGAATAATAAGTAAAAAAACAAAATGTTTTTTCTGAGGTCATCATTTTACTACTCTTTCAAGATGGAGCAGAGACCCCACCTTCTCCCAAGCCTCCTCTCTTATCATATATGAATTAGTCTGCCTACATATTAAGTTAAAAACCTTCTGAGCATCAGCAAACAGTATGGCTCATGAATTCCAATTTTTACAAGTCGGTCGCTACCATGGATAATGAGTGACCTGTTCGGGTTTTGAAGATGGCAAAAACATTGGCGAAACCCTTGGAAAAAGAAATCTGACCTATCAGCCAACGAATTATGAAACTGATGGGTACATAACCAACACTGTGCTAGCCATCATCCTTGCAGCGACAGGAGAACTATTGGACTGCATGAGTAATAACCCGAGTCAACTCCAACACGTGTTTGATTGAACCTGACATGTGCTATCTGCAGATGAATGCCTACGGATCGGTGAAAAGGCTGTTTAAACCGTGGTTGAAATACAAGTTGGCTAGAGGTCTGAAATTGTGCGGTATCAAACACACTCCATCCCTGGAAAAAATTCAAGGTATCGCCGAAGACGTCTTCTGCGACTGGCGAGATGAGCCTCACATCAAAACTGGTCTGAACCAAACTGGTCATTGTTCAACTGGTCAACTGGACTATTTGATTTGGCATTTATTTGATTTTGGATGCCGGACATAACCCTCCCCAATTTTACCCAGGCTTGGGACTGACATTGAGAGCGCACTGTTGCACACAACCCAGGCCTGAATACTGAGTTCAGCCCTGCGCTCCAAAAAAAATTGTTGAACCAAAGTATTTTTTACTAATCATCTTCCTGTTGATATTGACGTTTTTGATCGACTCGATATATTCACGAACAAGGTGCAAGGTTTTACTCAAAATTGGGATTCTTTGTTCAGTGCAAATACTGTGTATCCTTTGCACACTTAGGTACAAAACATTTTGTCTTTCTTGTTTGCTTAAACTTTAGAATGCAAAACTAATCATATATTATGCTTCTTAACCTATCTAACCGATATGTGTTTTTGACAATTGCTTGGAAAGGAAATGTTGATGTCAGTAAAATCTTTGACAAAGCTGTCACCAACTCATTGATACTCAATGTTGGGTTTCCTCTTGCGGCTGCTCCTCTTAGGGGTTGCCACAGCAGATCATTGGTCCACTTATTTGAGTTGGTACTTATTTGATTTTGGATGCCGGACATAAGCCTCCCCAATTTTATCCGGGCTTGGGACTGGCATTGAGAGTGCACTGTTGCACACAACCCAGTTGCTGGGGTTGGTTCCCTGGCCAGGAATCGAACCAGGGCCACAGTGGTC
>CM040464.1:25166224-25184812 GCA_022758105.1 Pangasianodon gigas | reverse complement strand
GCTGTAATTCCTAAACGGTTAATGCAGTATTTTTCTTGAAGCCGTTGAATTAAAGCTGAAAGTCTACACTTCAGTCACATCTTGATTGCTTCATTTCAAATCCATTGTGGTGGTGTACAGAGGCAAAATTACCAAAACTGTGTCACTGTCCCAATATTTATGGACCTGACTGTAGGTCATGTGCATCGAATTCACATTTTTCACATGTACATAATGAAAATAATACAAAATATTAGTATTGTCTATAGTAAAATGCATAATTTATTAATAAACTGTAAAAAAAAAAAAGTCAAAAATGACAAAATTCATGTTTGAAAACTTATTATTCATCAAATATGCGTCAACATACTGGTTTAATACCTAAGACGTGTTTCAGCCCCAGAAAACGCTATTTAAGCAGTTTCAAAGCAATGGGGAAAAAAGACAAGAAACATGCAACAAGTTTTATCTTTGTTATTTGTTGAACCTTTTACATATATATATATATATATATATATATATATATATATATATATATATATATATATATATATATATATATATATATATATATATATATATATATATATATATATATATATATATATATATATATATATATATATATATATATATATATATATATATATATATATATATATATATATATAAATGGCTGTTAAGTTCATATGTACATGAGTAGAGAAAGTGAAAAAAATGTGTGCCTTTTTTTTGCAGAGAAACAGAGAAAGAAAGATATGGTCAGGAATGTATTTAAGCTTTTAGGTTGTTACTGTTTTGATTACATATTTCTTTACAGTTTCTTTCCTTTGCAGAAGACTCACTTTTACAGGGTGACTAAAAGGTTTTTGGAGGATTTTTCTGACTATCAAGAGGTTTGCCTTTACTTTCAGAGGTACTGGGAACCAATCGATCATACATGGGCTGATTACGGATGGTGTTATAAACGTGGAGATTCAGAGACCAACAATTTGATTGGAAGGTAATTTCTCCCTGCAAAGCTTAAGGCAAAGTAAGTAAGTTTCCCAGAAGCAGCACAGGTAAAAAGAAAAAAATAATGCCATAAATTGAATATAAACATAATGCAGTGTAATGCCTGGAAAATAAGAACCTTTTCAATTTTTTTACAATAAAACATTCCCCCCAAAAAAACAACAACAACACGAACACAAATTATGTATTATAATGTCCTTCCAGATGTATTGTTATGACAAATAACATGAAATTCCTGTTTTTTGTTTTTTTTTCAGGTTCTTCCATCGATTGAAATATCAGTTTTTATCAAGGATAAGAAATTGACGTTTGGACGACTTGTCTGATGTGCTCCTTTGCAAGACAGACACTTATTTTCAGGTGATAAAACACCTGCAATCAGCTGGAAGAATGGCAAACATGGTTGCCATGAAATGTGAGGAAACATAACAAAGCAACTGCACTGTTGGAAAAAGGTTGTCCTGACCACATTACAATGGAATCAGCAGTGTGCTTCTGCAGTTGCCTTGTTGGTGGGAGAGGTCAAATATGCAAACATTTGAAATTGCTAGATGTAATCAAAGATAAGGATAAATATAGCTGCGAGCAGAAATTATCAGGGTTCAAGCACTTTAAGAACTTTACGTGCATGCATAAAATTATGTATATCAGTTCCATGATTTTAGGACAATCTGTACAGAAGTTATAAGCAAAAATAGCAATTTTTTCTTGTGACCAGTAGGTGGCACTGTTCCAAAACTACTCATGTACATTCAGGTCATGGTTGTTATAAGATACACCAAGTATGGTGTCAATGCGCCAAAGCGCTGTAGAGATATAACCTCACATTCATTTTGGCGTGCTCCCCGTCATATTCATTGACACATTATACACAAACAGTTTGGTTTATCAAAAATCTCTGAATAACTTTTGGTCTTCACTGTCTGAAGATGATCTGAGAAAAATCTGGTGAAGTTCTGATGAACAGTGTAGGCGGGGTTTGCAAAAGTAGATTTTTCAAAACATTCACAATGGTGGAAAAATTTTCACCGACCAAAGCACATTTGGTATCATTGTTTTCGGCATGATCCAAACTTTTTGTTTTTTGTTCGACTTGAGCCAAGGATTCCAATGATATAAGACACTTAAGCTTGTGACAAACGGTTCAAAATTTACAGCCATTTTTGTAAATTTTTTTGTTTTTAATCACTGTAGCGCCACCGTGTGGCTGATCGGCGCGAGACTTTGTGCCTTTGAAGACTGGTGGAGTACTACCATCCCTCAAAATTTCAAGTCTCTAGGCTTTACGGTTTCATCTGCACGATCAGTTTTAGGGCAGAGTAATAGCAGTAATAACAATAAAAATCCCTACAAAAACAATAGGGTTTCAGCACGTTGCGCTTGAACCCTCAATGGTAAGTTCCCTGAACTTGCTCTTCAGCTGGAAGCTCATGCAAGAGCTCTTCATAGGTCACGTTACTATCTTCTCTGAGGGGACAGTGGAAATAGATGTGGAAAGCCTTTGTGGGAGAGGAACATATCATGCATCTTTGAAAACCTATTCTTGTACATTCTCATATCATGCCATATGTTCCTGCCTTATTTTAGCAGCACACTTGTTTGGCATAACCATTAATGAAGAAAGGTTCTGTCCTGTGGTTAAATCTGACTATCCTGATATATCTTTTGAGCAACAAGACAGATGCACACAGACATCCAGAAACTAGAAGACATTCTTGCAATTGTCAGAAGTTGGCAGACCATTCCAGAGACCATTAAAACACAAATAAATAATCTGCATGTTAATGTGCACCAAGTTGTTAGGTGTCTTTTATATAAAAGACATTGCTCCAATGACACTTCAAGGAAGATACAGCCACTCTTTCCACATATCACAAAACATAGAAAAAACACTGAAACATTAACAGTTTTCAAGAAGGTTTGCATTGCAGACACAATTTTAGAAGGGTTTAAAAAAAGTTTGCAAGAAAAAGCAAGAAGTCCTATGAAAAAAAATAAATGCAGGGCCAGATGCAGGATACTCTGATATGTGAACACCTTAAATCCAATGGCTCTGATCTTAATACTTGAGGATAAAATGAACTAATTTTTGGAGTATCAACATCTTGCAGTAAATTGGATATTCCTAAACAATATTGTTTCCTGAAGAACCCGTATGTAATAGATTTTGTAGTCTGAAAAGATAACTCCATGAATTACATCAAATGTTTTAGTTGTACGATAATCTTTGTACATGAATTATTGAAATGAACAAAATATGATTATTGTGATATCACTCATTCCACATTGGTTAAGGAAGTTTTACTTGTTTGTATATCTTTTATAAGCAGTAATCTTGCATTATTTGTTCCATTGAAATATTTTTGTCCTTTATTATATATCACAGAAGAATGTTCATTTTACAGAGTTCTATATTACACAAAAATAAACCAGTTTGACCCACTAAATAAAATCAATTAAGAAAGTGTCCTGGAGAAATGAACCATCAGCCTAAACAAAACTGATTGTCTGATTAAACAGCCTGAAGATGCACAAGACATTTGGTGCAAGTAGCCAAAATGTATAAAGTTTCAACATATTTCATTTTAAACTCTCTATGATGAAACTTAGTACCCCATCAACTGCCTGTGTGAGTTAACAAGCTGAAGGCTGATGTAGAATCAGGCTTGATTGCAGGTTGGCACGTACACTAGCCAGCATTTCCCTTTAATGAAAAAAAGATTAAATCATTAATAATAGTTAAATCAAACATCCAATATCACAATATATAGCAAAAGAGCTGAATAACATTATTAAACCGTATTGTGGTTACTTCTGTATTCTGGACACTTATGTCTTTACGTCCTAAATCTGGACCCACATTTTAGCTTAGGCTTTTTGTTAGACCAGTGGCTAGGTCTGAAGCCTTCCCCTCTGTTAGTGGGCTGGAGGTGTATATTTTTGTCTTCAATATTTTGGGTCAATTGAGGACCATTTCAGGGAGAGTTGCCTTGCACCTCTGCAAAAATGATCAGTACTGAACTGGTGAAAAATGATCAATACTAAGACATCAAATAGAAATATAAAACAAAATTGTTCAATCTTACAATGAAAATGTCCACCATATCAACCCATTTTAAAAGTAAACTTACTCCTAGCAGGTCTCTAAATACATTAGAGGACATACTCTCTCCCTACTATTCTGCAGTTACTTTCTTCTTTTCTGACACTATAATGTGGCTTTCTCTGACCAGTGTGGGCTAATTGTCCAAAAACCTTGATGCCATCAGTGTCCTCTTTGGGGTTATTCAATGGACAGTCCTCACTGTTAACTGACACTACTTTCTCATTTTCACAACCTACATCTTCACCTGTGTGAAATGTTTTTGGTTGTCTTTCTTCCCTGCTGTCGTCTATGGCTTGCTCTGCCCCCTATTGGCCAATCTATGCTCAGCAGCTAGTAGACAAGGTTAATGAAAGCAAATATTTCTTAACATTATCTTGCTTTTTCTCTGATTTAGGTGCTTATAGGCTTGCACAATATTAAGTAATATCTTTTCACACATGTCCTTAAAGGCCCTAAAGTACTTGAGCCCTGATAATTGCTGCTTGCAGCTATATTTGGAATTGATATTACTCACTTTCTCAGATTAGACAGATGCTGCAAGGCGTTTGCTGGCATCTCATATGGCTGTGTGCACTGCATTCCAGACAACATACCTAATAATAAAACAATGCTTACACATTAACTGGTTTTCTGGTATTTATTAAAGCATTAAGGAATTATCACTAAGTACCTTGTCTTTCTTTAGATCACTCCAGCACACTGTACACTTCATTGCCCTATCTTCAAATAAATAAAAAAAAAAACCATCAGTCAGTTATAATGATGTTTCTAATTTAATTGTGTAAGTAACATAATAAGTATTTTTTGTAATTCTGAGCACCTCATGAAAACAGCCTGTAACAGAGCTGTGATCTCAGCTGAGAAATACCCATTTTGTAATCTTCCACAAAACCTTTTCTGTCAAGCATGGCCTGAGCAAACTGAAATATGGACCAAGTTAAGTGGCTTTTTAAAAATATCTTATCATAGTGAATAAAGAAAATTACAACCCACAGCTAAAAAAGATAATAATATGAGGATCTTTAAAAGTAAAATTCTAATAGACTAAATAAATAAATAAATAAATAAATAAAGACATACCGTTACAACATGGACACCACAAGAAAGTCCATCCTCCTGTTGTGGGTGGGGAACATCATTCCAAGTCCATGTCAGGGTGCATCCTTTAGCTGCTGCAAAAGAATAAAATTCTGTATATATAAAGTAAAGTATAAAATTATGTTTCCAGTCTGATTCTAAAGTCATTCATATGTTATATACTGTATATATTATATATATACAGACACACAGTGCCATAAAAAAGTATTTTCTTCTTTCCTGATTTCTGCACATTTCTCCCACTGAATAGTTTCATATCAACTAAAATTTCACATTAGTCCTGACCTGAATACAATATAAATAATGTACCAGGACCTGAAAAGAACCTCATGCTCAATGACCTACCAATATGTTCCAACCACCAATACAGAATATCCATAAGGGGCCAAAATCAAGGGTAAAATCAAAAAAGCAAAATCATAAAACTGAACCCCACGATCAATGTTATTGATTGTAAAGTCACTACCTTCAGTTCTTCATGATTTCCTTTCTCTTTTCTTTTGTGTCTCCTAATGAATTCATGTATGCGACTTGTTTTTTGGAAGGTCACAGAACTATAAAATAAAAAGATGATTAGTGCAGTTATCTCATATCAATCCTCATGTGTCATTTGCATTGTATTAAAGATCAGTGGTCGTACTGTTTACAATACTGTTGTAAGGATTATATCTACTGTATTTTGTATGCTATGGTTTCCAACTATGCTGTGGCTTTATGCTATGCTATGGCTTTAAAATTGTTGTATTATTATGTAAAGACCTGTTTGTTCACAATTAGGCCTATTCACAAAAAGTGTCCAGTGATTTCCATCATCTAGAAGGGCACCAATGATTGTAGCTTTTAAATATCTCATTCTGAAATGACAGTATAGTTGAAATCAAAAGAAACATTTCAGGTTTATTATTATTAATAATAATAATCATCATCATCATCATCATCATCATCACCATCACTTGACAATTTACAACAAAACATCAACATTCCAAACATCAAATAAGCATCACAATGCCAGAAACAAACAAACAACAACAATAAAAAAATAGATGTAAAATTACTGAGCTCCTAGTGTGGCAAGTCTCTGTGTTTGTATTTTCAGTGTTTAACAATGTATGTGGGTATGTGGATATGATTTACTGCACCACTGCAAAAATAGTGTCTTTTTTGCTCTCAGTGATCCTCATATCTTTGTCATGGATTGGGTGCAAATGTGGCACACATCCTGGAAGTTCTTAAAGAGAATGAGAGAGAGACCTAAAAAACAAGTGGATTACAAGGGTTAATAACAATTAATCAGGTTCATACCTTGCATGAGAGAAACATTAGTGCATCTATAACTTATTGATAGGATAGTGTTTTAGTTAAAAAATTAATCACATTCTAAAATGCATCACTAATTAAAAAATACACTGATGAACCACATCTGGTATGTAGTCTGGCTCAAAAAGTGCTTTTAAATGAGCAGCTGAGATGCTATAAGGCCCAATATTTCCAACTAAGGACATCCAAGGATGATATATATATAATTTTTTTGTTGCCTAAACAAATTCTAAATAGTATGTACCTGTATATGTCAGACAGTGAATGTCTACCCTTACCAGTCATGCTGAATCTTAAGTTACATGCTGAAAAAAAAAGACTAATCAACTCAGCATTTGGACACACACATACACTACATATATTAAAAATACACATTTAGAAAGCAATCCAGAACTGAACATTTAGCCAGGATACAGTACAGTAGGATCAGCATGGCATTGATAGTCCTGGATCAGCATTAGCAAATCTAACCAGGACTAGCACAGTTATGATGGTCTAGGATCAACTTGGTGACAGTGATTCAGGATCAGCATGGCACTGATGGTCCTGGATCAATATTCGAAAAATATATCCAGAAATATCATATTTATGATGGCCCTGAATCAACATTAGCGAATATATCCGGAATTAATGAAATGATCTGGATCTGAAAATAGTACAACCAACCTTAAGCGCGCAGAGCGACCCACTGATAGTGCGGCAAAGAGAGCGCTGTGCAAACCACAAATGGGGTCGCGCTGCACTGGGCACGCAAGTAA
Organism: Pangasianodon gigas; assembly: GCA_022758105.1. Classification (NCBI taxonomy): domain Eukaryota; kingdom Metazoa; phylum Chordata; class Actinopteri; order Siluriformes; family Pangasiidae; genus Pangasianodon; species Pangasianodon gigas. The sequence continues at coordinate 25,177,540 of CM040464.1, read as the reverse complement.
ACGGCTCCGCTCCGCTGCCCTGAGAGTCGCGCTGCGCCGTTCAGCTGGGTAGAGCAGTCCCACCCGCACTGACGTCGGTGCTGCACGGTCATGCACAGTTTTACTTTTTGCTCTCAGAACAGTACTTTGTAAATCAGGGCACGGAAATATACTGCAATACAACTGGGGTTCAGTAATGTAGCACACTGATTACCAAAATAAAAAAAAAAAAAGCAACCTCGTGTCAAAATGCTGCCGCTCCGGTTCTACGTTATAGTATAAAAGATGGCTCTAAGTTGCAGTTACGTTTTATTTTCACTTAATAAATAAATTTGGTTGCATGAAGACGTGATGATGCACCAAAGGACTTACCTCTTGACGGATGGGGTCGTATTGGAGGGAATTTTTAAAATGGATCGCGGTGGTCGGGTTTCTTGGAACTCGCTGATGAAATCAGAGGGCAGTGATTGGTTAATAAAAATATTGTTCCAGGAACAACAACAAAATGTTAATCCAGGAGTACGCCTTACTTGGCAAAATCACTGCGTTCACTGCGACCCCCTTGCAATCACTTGTCACTTACCCGACACTCACAAACCTGCTCACACACGGACACCTACAGACACACGCACAAACATACAACTACACACACACACACACACACACACACACACACACACACACACACACACATGCCTTCTTACCTACCCACACACCAGGGATGGATTTGCAGGATTTACGACTATTAAAAAGATATTCCCATTTTTTCAAAATCATCTACAGTACATATTGCTTGTATACATTGGAATGAAATGTTGTTTCTCCCGGACCAGGGTGCAACACATAACAGTATGCAACATACATAAATTGCAAATATACAACAGTGTGAGATGAGTGCAGGACAAAAATACAAAAATACACAGAACAATATACTGTATATGGAACAATAAATACACAGGACAATAAATACACAGAACATAGGCTGTAAAGTGTAAAGAAAGCTGATGTTGAATGTTAATGTTAATGAATGTTAATGTTAATGTTGAAAAAGTGTAAACTATTTTGTAGTGTAGCAGCAATAAGTATAGCAGCAATATTGGCAGCAAAAACAAATTACATGATGCAGCTTTGTAAAGTGCAGGTGTGCAGTGGTATTTAGTCATACTGGGTTAGGTGTTTGACTAGCCCGGGTGAGAACTGGGAGGCAGAAGGGTGTTGAGTAATCTGACTGCCTCAGGAAAGAAACTGTTGTGGATTCTGCTGGTGGTGGGACGGATGCTCCTATACCTTCTGTCAGATAGCAGGAGAGTGAAGAGTCCATGAGAGGGGTCATCCACAATGCTGGTGGCTTTGTGGATGTAGTGGTTGTTTGTAAGAGATGTCGATAGTGGGTAGAGAGACCTCAAATGATCTTTTCAGCTGTTTCACAATCTGCTGTAGGGTCTTGCAGTTGGATGCCCTTTATCGTCTCTGTAGAAGGTGGTGAGGATGGGAAGGGGGAGTTTGGCTCTCTTCAGCCTCCACAGGAACTGGAGGCACTGCTGGGCCTTCTTGGCTAGGCAGGTGATGTTGAGAGTCCAGGAGAGGCCTTCCGTCATGTGCGCACGAAGAAAGTTGGTGCTTTTGAGCATGAACTTACTGTATGTAGAAATAATGTTGAAACAGCCTGCAATATCTACTCCACCACATTTCACACTATCTAGAATTTTCATTGTAGTGTATCAACCGCTACTGTACAGCATGTGAGAGCTCAAATCTCATAGTTGTGAAGCATTGATTAAAATGTCACCTTGTATCTTGTGTTTGATGTAAGTCACATTCACATCTAAAATGATTTAGCTACGTCTGCTTACGTCTGCTTACTACTGCTTAAAATATTCGACCTTGTCTCAAGACTATTAAAAATAATTCCCCATTTTCAAAGAATGGCCGGGTGGGGCAGGCCGGGTGGGGCAGGCCGGGTGGGGCAGGCTGGATTAGGTAGGCCGAGTGAGGCAGGCTAGTTGAGGTAAGGGAAACAGAATGAACTTCCTGTCTAGCACACATAGGCAAAAGGCTATATTTTTGGTCCAAATGTAGTAGTGGTAACATTCATACAAAAAAAAATCTTTCTCACATATTAAAAAAGTAGATCCTTACAGTATAAACACATCAACACATCCTACATGCGATATGGCCAATCACCAAGAAAAAAAAAAAAACCCACCAACTACTTTGGGTTCAGGAGTGAAACATCTGAGGACCATCACACCCAAAAGAGGCCAACTAAAAGTCAAAGTAGAAGTACTTGCCAGTTATGTTATATATCTCCTGAGCCATCTTGCAGATGGTTGGCTGTGTTGTAGTCCCTTCTGTTTTTCTCTCCACCCTGGATGTCTTCTGAGTGTCTGCTTTGCTGACCGAGTGCTGACTGTTTTCTGCTCCCCTACAACTACAATTCTACAACTGTGGCATCACAATACAGAATTCTAGTCGTTAGAATCCGAGTCCTGTTCTGTCACCCAACCAACACCACACCCCCTCCCCACCTCCCCAAAACATCCTGTAATGCCAATTAGCAGAAATGAGTAGAAATTATGTTTATGATTTTAAAAATTCACAGTGCATTGCTGTAAATAAGTTCACAATCCACAGATAATGTTCAAATAGATTAAAAAAGACATTTAAGTAATTTATACTTTTGAGATGGAGCTCTTATTCACAAGCCAAAACAGTTAAGAAAATGTTCATGTAAACACCTCATTGGCTGTGATTACATGCAAAGATGCTCTCAGATCCAGATGAATTCATTTTGATTGTAGATTCTGAATAAACTGTTTATATATTTCCCAAATGGGACTCTCTTTATAAAATCTGGGTTTATCTGTATGTTAGCTGTAATCCAATCCTAAACTATGCGTTATGCATGGAGCGAGATATAGTGAGCACTTTACCATGTAATATGGAGTGTGTGAGTCTGGTCAGAAAGACTGGCCCATCCTCCTGTTTATACACTGCCATTTTGCAACATGGAAGTAAGCAATAGTGAGTATTTCTTCTTTTTGTCTGAGACTTCCTGTTCACTTCATAAGCACTTGCTTGCAAATGTAGTAAAGTAACAAAAGTACTGAGAGTTATTGCCATTATTATTATTATTATTATTATTATTATTATTATGATCAGTGTTTTTTCAGTTAAGGAGAACTGTGTGATCACTGTGAAAACTGACATCTTAGCAAGTGAAAATGTCTTGAATCAAGTCAGATTTATCTCATATTTCATATTATAAGATTACAGTAAACCAAATATAAGATTATTAAACCTATTTTGAGATAGTTTTACTCTTTTTAAGCTTTACATTTTCTTCTTCTATTACTCAAAGTACTTTAGAAAAAAAAAAAACCCACTCCTGAAACAACTGAATCCTTGCCTGCATCAGCTGCTGATTAGGGACACTGGACACCATTGGACACTTAACCTCAGTAACAGTTAACTTTGTTCACATGCAGTTTAACTTACATTTAACTTACATGGGCAGTGGTGGCTCCAGGGCCTGAGCTATGACACCAGCTTCCTAACAAGCTGGGATATGCGAAGAAAAGAATTTCACTGTACTGTAATGTATGTATGACAAGTAAAGGCTCCTTCTCCTTCTCTTCATTTATGTGTTGATATCCACATATCCCAACAAGAGCCGCCACAGAGTTTTCACTGGAACATCGGAGCCCAAACACTTTTCTGGATACAGATGCTCCTCTGTAGGTGTTCACTCCACAAAGTGAAAAGAGCAAACATATGGTCACTTCAATGGTTTTTTTAATATTCAAAGCTTTTAACTGAAGATCTTCTTCATGTTTAGGAGGCAGATGGAGATCCTCTCACATCCACATTCAGCTCTAGTGAAAAAAATCCTTTCATTTGTGCCAGTTATTAAAGCAACCCCTTACTGCACACACATGTAGGAAATTAGCTGTTTAGGTTAAGCTGCCTGCATTCTCCACCAAAATATGTAGGACATTAGATCAGAAATTTTGCAAACTTGATATATAAGTTGAAATTAGTGTACTTATTAATAGTGCATGGGATATTTACCTCTGTGGCCACCGGCAATAATATCCTAAATATGGTGAAACATTATATTGAGAGCACAGTAACAAGATCAGCAGTTTAAGGCAGTAAATTATAAGCACAGAGACACAAGACACTTGCGTTTAAAATCAGACAAGACTTTATTACCATTCTAAAACACAGAAACTAATCTAACATGCACACACACATACATACACAAACAGGCGTAAAAATGGCTTTGAACAGAGAGTGAATGAAATCCCAAGTTTCTAGCAGTTTCTCAGACCATGACCTGAACGAACCATCAACTTATTAATTTAACCTTCGCTTCGTTTAGAAGGGCTTTGAACTTGTATTAAATGCACCAGTTCAGTGAGAATCTGGAGGTACTATACTTGCGTTGGTGTTGCCAGGGAGTTCCTCATTGTTTGGAGGGGTTTTCCGGCGATGTTGATTGGTCGGCGGTCTGGTTGGCCTTAAGTAGCGTCTTGGAAGACCAATAAGGATGATAAACAGAGTGAGGCGCGAACCTGGCAGAGTCTCGTAGACGGGTTGCAAAACTTTGATATGTGGTTCACAGCGGTGCAAAGGCAGGAGTTGGAGGCTTTGCAGGAACCAGTCTGGATGCGGAGTCTCGGAGCAAGTGTGATCTCCTCATGATGTCAAGGAGCTTCTAGAAGTTTAGATGAACTTCTAAAGCTCTTGGTTGATGATACTTCTTTCAGATGTGGATGGAAACTCACTTGAGTTGGGTGAAGAGAACTGTCCTGGAGTAGTTTGGTGATGAGAACTCTGAAGATGTTAAAAGAGACCGCTCGCGATGTGGATGGATGAGACTCTTTGAAGATGTTAAAAGAGACTTCTCACGGAGATGTTGGTAGATGAGACTGTGAAGGTGTTAGAAGAGACCTCTCGCGATATGGATGGATGAGACTCAGAGTTTCCTTTGTGTCAGGGGGTTTTAACCCTTTCCAGTTGGGCTGACCCCAAATTGTTTGCTCCAATCAGCAGGATCTTGGAGCAAGGTGTAAACTGCATTCTCCTCCTCTGACACTAATGAGCATACAGGGCTCTGCGTAATGAGCCTTTTCTAACTTTCCACAGGGTTAAGTTAGAACTTTGGTCAGGAATTTGGTAACATGCATGTAATACATTGTACTCAAATTCACATTATACCAACCCTTAAGAAATTCAATAGCGATCACACACATACCAAACATGACATTCCTGCTGTTATTGATACACGCGTTAACACTAGAATACCTGTTAAATGATCAAAAGCATCATAATGACCTGGTGGCTATAGGCATGATACATATAAGGAATGACATTAAAAGGCAAGAAGTTTTCAAACTATGGTGCATCATCTTAAAAGTCATTGTCCTTACAGGAGATGTAAAGTAGCCTTATGTAGTCTGCTAAAGCTGGGTTCTGTGCAATGTGTGAGTGATGGTGAACATTGTGTTGCTGGGGAGAGCAAAGGTCTCATTCCATGGGGTCCTTGGGTGAGTCACACCCCCTTTTTCCTGAAGTTATCAGTTTTACCATCGTGTTGGGTGAGCCATCTGGTCTTGGTCAACAGCCTAAATCAGTGAGTTTGACAGAGGTTCCTCTTGGCTGAGAGGGTTCATCCTCTGGTCAGGGATGTCCTATCACTTGCCAATTGTTCACAGGACAGTTGAAATCCAGCAATCAGTAAACAAGTCGTAATTAACTTGGCTCCACAAAGTCTGTGAGTGAGGATTCATAGTTTTATGGCTTTCCTGATGCGTGTTCACTTGAAGATCCTACACACAATACCAGTTTTCTGCAAATCCAGAACTATTAATGTTAACTGTGAGGTGTTAAGTGGCAGAGCCAACAGATGCTGTGATGAATACACACCAGTAAGCTGAATTAACTGGGTTATAGTTATTATTATTTTTCAGATATAAAACTGCAGTACCTCATTGCAAATGATAACCAGCTTGATAAATGAGGCCCAGTGGGCACAAACTGGATACACATTTGTTCGTAAATGATTCACAGAAGCATTTCCACAAGAAATGTTATATTCATGAAAATCCAGTTAGCTCAGGAAATGTTTGTATCCTACCCTCTCCTGTTTGTGTAAATCTGTGTATAAGGAGACTCACTAATGTGAACCTCAATTAATTGGCTACAAATCATTGACAAAGACTTACGGCAATTTTATAAGTAAGGAATAACACACTCCAGAGTGTAAATAATACACGCTGGGGTGGTGTGATGCAGCGCGACACACAAGTGCATTGCTTTTGTATAACCATACAGTCTGGAGTGTGTTCTTCCAGTTCTACCATGGCGATTTGCTAACAAACAACATGTCGCACATTTTAACAGTTTATAGTTAGATTTAATGTTGTGGAATGTCTGAGAGTTAGATCCTTTTGTCACTTATGTTATACTGTAGCTGTGATAAACAATTGTTCCCTCACCAGTCTCCCTCTCTCTCTCTCTCTCTCTCTCACTCAAAAAAGCAGCCTGTAATTTTACTGAGAAACCAGAAAGTGTAAACTCCTCTGTCCTGAAGACTTTCCTGAAGTGGGAAACTTTGACTGTAACAAAGTGCTGACATGGGAGACTCCTTCCATAAATGGTAAATAAATGTCTCCTAAAAATGTCACTACATCAACGATTATACATTTTACTTTGTTTATTATTAGGCTTAGATTATGTGGAGTGTAATCTAGGGAAGAGCGTAGCTTCCTCCCTGTTTGAAGTACACTCACTGGGCACTTTATTAGCAGCACTATACTAATAGGGCCACACTTTGCTCTCAAAAGAGCCTCAATTCTTCATGGCATGGATTCCACCAGATGCTGGAAACATTCCTTTGAGATTCTGGTCCATGTTGACATGATTGTATCATGTCACAATTCCTGCAGATTTCTCAGGTGCACTTTCATGCTGTGAATCTCCCATTCAACCACATCCCAAAGGTGCTCTATTGGATTCAGATCCGGTGATTGGGAAGGCAACTGAAGAACATTGAACTCATTGTAATGTTCATGAACCCAGTTTGAGATGACTTTTGCTTTGTGACATGGTGCATTATCATGCTGGAAGTAGCCATTAGAAGATGAGTAAATTGGATGGTCAGCAACAATATAATATAATATAATATAATATAATATAATATAATATAATATAATATAATATAATATAATATAATAATTGCATAAATGTGCAGGTGTACAGGTGTTCCTATAAAAGTGACCAGTGAGTGTATGTGTGATCACTTCCACTAGAAAAAACAAACCAACAATCCTGAACTAATAAATACAGAATGAAGTGAATCATGTTCAGGAAAAAAATCTCACTTTCAAAACACATTTATATTTGTGTGTGTGTGTGTTTGTATAGTCAAACATCATGGAACATCCTGATGACTTTCTCCAACGTTGCTAACTGAAGATGAAGTCAAACTGAAACGTCCGTCCTTCTGTCAAACAAAAATAAAACAAGTTCATTAATGATAATTTAGCAAATCTAAGGTGTTTTTTTAAGAATTAACATTATTTTATACACCGATCAGCTATAACATTATGACCACCTGCCTAATATTGTGTTGGTCCCCCTTTTGCTGCCAAAACAGCTCTGACCCATCGAGGCATGGACTCCACTAGATCCCTGAAGGTGTGCTGTGGTATCTGGCACAAAGACGTTAACAGCAGATCCTTTAAGTTGTGAGGTGGGGCCTCCATGGATCAGACTTGATGGCCAGCACATCCCACAGATGTTCGATTGGATTGAGATCTGGGGAATTTGGAGGCCAAGTCAACACCTTGAACTCTTTGTCATGTTCCTCGAACCATTCCTGAACAATTTTTACAGTGTGGCAGGGCGCATTATCCTGCCGAAAGAGGTCACTTCCATTAGGGAATACCGTTGCCATGAAGGGGTGTACCTGGTCTGTAACAATGTTTAGGTAGGTGGTATGTGTCAAAATAGCATCCACATGAATGCCAGGACCCAAAGTTTCTGGCCAGAACATTGCCCAGAGCATCACACTGCCTCCGCCAGCTTGCGTTCTTCCCATAGTGCATGCTGGTGCCATCTCTTCCCCAGGTAAACGATGCACACACCCCCGGCCTTCCACATGATGTAAAAGAAAATGTGATTTATCAGACCAGGCCACCTTCTTCCATTGCACCGTGGTCCAGTTCTGATGCTCACCTGTCCATTGTAGGCACTTTTGGCAGTGAACAGAGGTCAGCATGAGCACTCTGACAGGTCTGTGGCTACGCAGCTCCATACACAGCAAGCTGCGATGCACTGTGTGTTCTGACACCTTTCTATCATAGCCAGCTTTAACTTTTCAGCAATTTGTGCTACAATAGCTCTTCTGTGGGGTCAGACCAGACGGACTAGCCTTCACTCCCCACGCGCATCAGTGAGCCTTGGGCGCCCATGACCCTGTCACTAGTTCACCAGTTGTGTGAACTTTTTGGTAGGTACAGTTGGCCGTTGTCAGAGTCTCTCTAATCCTTATGCTTGCCCATTTTTCCTGTTTCCAACACATCAACTTCGAGAACCGACCAGTCACTTGCTGCCTAATATATCTCAACCCTTGACAGGTGCTATTGTAACGAGATAATCAATATTATTCACTTCACTTGTCAGTGGTCATAATGTTATGGCTGATCTGTGTAAATGTGCTTATATAAAAGTGCGCTAACCAACCTACAGAAACTCCATTTCTACTTTAATGATGCTGGCTGACTGCAAAAGGTCCCTATGCTCTGCCACCTTGTAGTCAAGGATGTATAATGACTCAGTTAATTGAGTTAATTGAAAATGCTCCAAATTTGCTGTCAGTGGGCATTGTCCTCTTACACCTGTGTTTCTACCCAAATTTGGATACTGCGAAGATTCTTGCACCTGAATACACACAGAGCACTGTTCCCTTAACACATTTACCAAGACGCTCAATGTAGACCCCAGGCTGTTTGAGAGAGGCTAAATCACAAAGAAGTGGGTACAGTACTTTGTCATAACCACACGCTTTTACTGTTGCAGTGTTGCACAAAAGGGCAATCTGAATGGAGTTTAGTGGCAATCTGTATTATCCAGGCAAGTTTGCAATAACCCAGTAAACTGCACACATATTACGTTTTCTTTTAGATGTTCCTAAAGGGTTAGCCACTTCAAAATCATCATACAGGCCCAGAGTGATTGTGAATTCATCACAACTAAGAAAGGCATTCTATCTAAAGCTTGAGCCATTTCTACATGTCCTATATTCATGTGGTTTATGTTCTTGTTTTGACATAGCCTTATCCAAAATATCTTTCTTGTTCATCAGTTTCTGTAGCATCTGGAAGAGGGGAACATATGCTACTGTTTTCATTCTTTTCTCAACTACATACTCTATAAGCATTACCAGAGGAAAATGACAAATGATGTTCTCCTTTTACTGGTTGCAAGACATCCATTGCAAGACATCCATTTTTTCCACAATATTTGAACAATATGTCATTCTCTGCCACAGTTTCAAACACCTCTTTCACAACTGACTCATCTATATGTCCAAAATGTTTCTGAAGAACAGCCTTCTCATTCTTGTGCAAAAGTGGCTGGGACAACTGAGCTATTTGGCAAAGCTGTTGAATTACTTCCTGAACAGAGATCTTTGGTATGTGAAGGATGGTTTGTGTTTTTAAAAATAGAGCTGCTAAATTATGCTGCACCTGTTGTCCTAAATCTTGAGATTCTGTCTTGCTTGCTTCTGCATTGCCATCATCCTGGCCTAATTCATCTGGAAGCATCTCCTGCAGAGCACACTCCCAAGTATCATTAATTGTCATCATTTTCATTCCCATTACTCTCTATACTCTGGTTAACTCTGGTTTAAACATTCCCTCATTGTGATCTCAGTGCTGCTTACTTTTTTGTGCTTTGAACACTATAGCCTTGACATGGACACTGAACTTTTTGGTGGTCTTTGACACCACACACACACACTCTCTCACACACACACACGCAACTCTTTGTCTGTTCCTATTTAGAATTAGCCTCTTCGTTCTCCGAAGAAACATTCATTATACAAAGCCACCATTAAAAATTTAGGAGGACAGACAGAATTACTTAAAAATTTCAAATGAACTCTTTTTTATTTGTAGATGTTTAAAGAGTGTCTATATATTGTTTAGCTTCAGTTTCAAAGAATGTCAGTACAGACCTAGAATTATTATATTTACATTTATAAATAAAATATTTTGCCATAATAATAATTAAATTAATTAATTAAATTAATTAAAAATGACAAAATATTGATTGTTCTTGCTTTTGTCATATCTACTAAAGCCAAACGACATCAACTAGACTAAAATCTGACTCAATATGGTCTATGATAAATCTACACTGAAAAAAAGACTAATTATGAGATTGAATTATGTAGATTGAGCGTGATCAATTCACATAGTATTAACATACCAATTACATTATGAAATCTCGTGAGGACGTTGGCACAGATGTGAACTATGTCTGTTACAGTTTTAAATATAGAATTAAATTAATGCAATTAAACCAAGGGTTGTAGAATAGAGCAGTGGTAAGGTGGCTATGGAAAAATGCCTACGGCCTGGGTTCGATCCTTAGATCGAGTGAGAGTGTGGAGTTTGATTTTATTCAGGGTTTTGAAAATATACATGATCAAATCATGTTGGATGTATGAAAACAAAGTGTATTAATATAACTCAATTCAATCATGTGGAACTGATTTGAATTCAGTAAATTCAGTGAGCTTTTCTTTTTCAGGCCCCTTATCTACAGCTGCTTTAAAAAGCATTATAATGCCAGATGGAACAGCAGCAACATCATATTCTTTTGGAGTGACTGGTATCCTATATCTTGTTTAAAAAAAATCAGTAATTTTTTTCTTGGATAGAATGTATCATTCCACATAAAGTAGGCTATATATGAGGTGAGAAATTTTGCTTGTAGATGAGGGGCCAAGGCAAACAACACCTGTTAATGAAAGTTGTACAATTTTTAAAGGATTTTTTCAATCATATAGTCACAAAGTAATAAGAACCACCCAGCCTAGAAAACATATCATTAGACACAACATTCCAAATTGATAGATGATTGTTTAACAACTTTTTAATCCAATTAACCTTAAATGAAATGTTTAGTGTTGTGAAATCCAGGCTGTTAAGTCCTCCATATTCATAATGACAGATTTTTTTAATATAGTGCATTTTATATTTCCAAATGAAATTTAGAAGCATTTTGTTTTAGCATTACTGTTTTAGCAATTTGACTATT
>CM040464.1:25113572-25166124 GCA_022758105.1 Pangasianodon gigas | reverse complement strand
GGGGGGGGGGGGGGGGGGGGGGGCATTAGTAATATTATAACATTGTTGCTTACAACCCAATGATATTTGCATACTGCCAGATAAATCTGAGGCTCTTGATACATGTGGACAAGAAGGAAAACAAACAGACCAAAAAAAGAAAACATTTAAGTGCATTTAAAAAAAAAGAATACACAAACAGATCACATAATCAGTCTCCAAACATTTGTCCCCCTAACCATTCCAACACTGATGAATCTACTCAGTAAGAATGGTTTCCAAATTCTAAAGAAATGACCCACCCTCTGATGGACCAACCCAGTCAGTCTTTCCAATTTGCAAAAGACTTAACATTAATCTCAGTCTCTCCTCAGGTATCACCCCCAGTCCAATGGCCAAATGGAGAGATTGAACAAAAAAGTCGGGGCATTCCTTAGAATTTACTGCCACAACCATCAGCATGATTGAGGCAGGTACTTCCATTTGGCCGAGTATATTCAGGACTCCCTAACCCATTCAACCACAGGCCTGTCCCCATTCCAGTGTGTCCTGAGCCTCTTGTCTTTTCATGTCCCAGACAACCCTCCCATGTTCCTGTAGTGGACTATTGGATGAGACAAAGCAAATGCCTCTGGGAACACACATTTTCATCTACAGAGAGCCATCCAATGACCAAAAAGACAAGCTAACTACCACCATTACCCTTGCCCACTGCTGTGACCCGGACCTTCCCGAAAGTTAAGTCCTAAGGGCCTTTCGCACCGCGGGAACCTTTTCATAGTACCTGAACTAATTGTGGAACTACCCACTTTTTGGCGTTTTCGGACCTCCGGAACTGGGTGTGATTTTAGTACCGGACTGCCTTTTTCGAGAACCAAATTAGCTCCTACTCCGAAGCAGGGTCTAACCAGCACATCTGGTACGATCCGTGACGTAAGTAGACGTTGATTGGCCAAACGCGTACGAAAACGCCCTCACCCGCCATGATTTAAAACGCCGTGTAAACATACTGTAGTGTCAACTTATTTCGCAAGTATGGAGAACAGCGATAGATGGACACGAGACACAACAAAAACACAGCTCCGATCACAGCGTCCTCCATCCTCCGGTTGTTTACATTGTTCTTCTTTGTTTCCGTTGTTGAACGCCGCGCACAAATTACGTCACTGTCGACCGGCTTACGTCACTTCCTAGTGCCCACTGTCGGTGCGAATGCAACCCTTTAAACGGTACTGGGAAATAGTTCACGCAAAATCGCCCAGTACTTTAGTACTGTAAATTTAGTTCTGGGACTAAAGTGGTGCGAAAGGCCCTATTGAGATAAAACCATTTAAAACAGATTACCTTCAACAGCGTTCCTTACAAAGCCATGCGTGAGCGCCTTGAAATAAAACACAAGGCTCTTAATCAGCGAGGGAAACAGAATAAAACACAGGCGCACACAGGCTACATCACTCGGTAAACTAAACACAGAGGAATTAAAGCCCATGCAGGTTCCCTTCCCCAGCGGCGCTTCAGCTAAATCATCATATCCGCTTCCGGAACCGCACGCGCGCCTGCAACCTGGCGGCGAAATCCTGGCTAATCAGTAAACGTGGGGAAAATTAAACCCAAAGTTTGCACCAGCCGCGGCACGCATAAAATTCCTTTCCCAAAGGCGCTTCAAACTAACTGTTTATAACATTTTCCGGAATTCCTTACACGCCGGCACACAGGTAGCAAATTCCTAATTAACCAGTAAACTTTTCCTACCCTGCCCGCTAGTGGTCGCCATTCCACATTAACCACACCTACATTATGAGCTGTCGCTATAGAAACGATAACTTATTAAAACGAGCGCATAAACCTATCGCCAGAACCGCAGGCCAAGCCGTGCTGTTATATAAAAATAATGTACACCTTCTGACCAATCAGACTCGACAATTCACCGGCACTGGGGTATAATTAAGCAATATCGCACGAGCAAGCGTGCCTTTGTAGTGTAGTGAGTATCAGCATGGCAGTGATTCGGGGAGACCTGTGGCAGAAACACAGCCATACACACTCACTACAGCAGCCCTCTCGCTTGTGCGATATTACTTAATTATTATCATCCAGTCTTTATATATTTAGATATGAAAAAATACAGCTTCTAAATTAAGCATGTACTTACACAATTTTTTAAGAATGTTGCAAACAGTGGCCATGTCTGTCCCTTTTCAGCATTATTCACACAATTATTCATAACCATTTCAGAAGCTTTTTTTTGCACTTCAGTGAACACACAAAAAAAAATTATGTAACGTGTATTATGTTAACTTAAATTTGGCGTTCAAGAATATTCAGGTTCTTCAAAAGTTTCTTCTTCTTTTATTAATGTGGTACATGAATTCTCACTGAAATATCGTTAACGTAAGTAACGTTAACTTTTTCCTAAAATCCATTCCAAAATTAAAAGTAAATGCATAAAAATATTTTAATAACAAGAGATCCCATAAAATTGCATATAGTAAATAAAATATAAAACTTTCCATTCAGTCTTTCTTTAAAACGTTTGTATTTTGTCATTGATTAGCCAACTGATTCTGAGTATGAATCCTGTAATTAATAAGTCCGAAAACAAAACTATTTCCCTGCACCCTCTCATACACACTTCCAGACCAGGATTTATTTATTTATTTATTTTTCAAGTTAATGGTGTGTTTGAATGGAACATGTGAATTTATACCTTCAACAAAGTATGAGAATCATGAGAATTCTGTCACTATAATAAATTATAAATTAGTGAATCATCAGTTAGCGTAATTAGTAAAAGTGTAGCATTAGTCGTTAAGTTATTTAGAGAGAGTTTAATCTAACTCAGATTTGTCAAAAAATGCCACCTACTATTGATCCACTAATCACATTTCCATGGGCTCGGCCAAACTGACAAACATTGCATTAACACACAGACCTAAGCACCAAATTCTACAAAACACATAGAAATATAATGTTAAATAGTACTAATAATAGAATATACTTTATTTTCATAGATATATCAGTTATTATTCTGTTCTTGCAGTTTTTGCTTAACTGCTATTCCACCACACGAAATGAATGCCTACACAAAGAAACAACAAAAATGCTTTTATTCCAAGAATATACACTGCAGTATAATGCATTTCCCTGGTTGTGAAACAACCATATATAAAATGAGGAAAAATAAAAGGCAAAAGTGGAATTTTATTGGGAAATCTCACTTTATAACTCATCGGGAGAAACTTGTATGCCCATGACACATAAAAAGTGCAGAATATAAAATCACTCACTTATTTTTTTCCCACTTATTTTACAAAAAATGACTATGTTTAAAAAAATAATCCAGAACAAAATATATCAATATATAATTTGCTAATATATCTCTAAGCTTCCTATTTGGCCTTATACAGTATTGTGTACTTTGGATGTACATAGATTGGGCATATACAAATAACTGTTAAACACATGGCATAAAGTAAAGTGGACATTATATGGGAGTAGGCTGTCTATGGGTGCTCCCTAGATAGTTGCATTAAGGACAGCACATGTCCTTCACAGAGCAGGCAATTCTATAATTCTGTTCATTGCATGAGAGTGAACATTTATAGATCTATGTTAATAACGTGACAAAAGGTACTGTGATATACAGTGCCTTGCATAAGTATTTTGACACCCTTGAACTGAAATGGACTTGACTGGGATTATTTGTCATGAATCTACACAAAATAGCCAACCACATTAAAGTGGGGGAAAAATCAATACATTTGGCATAATATAAAAGTTGTGATTGCATAAGTATTCATTCTTTGGTGACCCAACACTGCTCAAAACCCAACACTGCTCAACACCTTGGAAAAACCATCCCCACACTGCATGATGGTGGTAGCATCATGTTGAGCATTACCTTTGGTGTGCTTCACTGAATTATCCCTTTACCCAATCTTTGTGTTTTGGTGGACAGCCTCCAGGATTGGCCCTCTGTTCTAGTGGGCCTCTGACTGAAAGGGGAGAAAGAGAATGCCATTCCTCCCTCCCAGTGAGCATGGCCATTTAAGTAATTATGTGAATTCTGAGGGCAGCTGCTTGCACTTGGGGGTTTCAAAGTAATGGGGTTGAATATGTATGCAATCACAATTCTTATAAATTTCTTTGTAAATAATATTGTAAACTATATTGATTCTTCCTGCCACTTTAGTATTATGGGTTGTTTTATGTAGACTCGTGATATAAAACCACAAATACATCCAACACTACAAAATATGGAAAAGTTCAAGGGGAGGATGAATGCAAGGCACTGTATAGTTAAATATTGGCACATGCCTGACAGACATGTATTTTTGGTCAAATATATCACAGAGTAAGGCAGATTATGTAAAATGTGCCTGGTGTGCAGTAAGTTATCTGGCCTTCATCACAATACAAATATGATAAATATGAATGCTCAGTAATATGTGTGATCTCAGACGGCGTCTAGGCTGCTAAACATTTGATGGTCTCGGTTTAAACTCATGGGAAACTCCTGAGTCCAGTCCAACACGAGTGGCTTGCACAAACCGCAGCAGCGCAGTTGGAAGAAGTTCACCAGGTTCTTCAGCATGCCACGGCTTCACAGACACACACAGAGAGAGAAAGAAAGAAGAGGAAACATCATTGAGACTTTTTCTGTATTTATTTCTGACTTTTTCTTTAGTCTGCATTTTGTAAAACAAGCAAAACATGGGTTAGGGTTAGTGGAAAGAGTGACCAGCTTCAAATACCTCGGTGTGCACGTCCCTGAAGACCTCTCCTGGTCACTCCATATCCACAACACAATAAAGAAGGCAAGGGAATGGCTTTACCACCCAAGACAACTCTGGAAGTTTAAGGTCTCCCCCCACATTCTAAAGACTCTTCCCAAATTCTAAAGATTTTATATCTGCACAGTGCAGAGTATCCTGACAGGTCACATCATTAACTGGTATGGCAACTGCCCCATTCATGACCACCACACCCTGCAGTAAGTGGTACGTTCCCTGCAGTATACCTACTTCAAGCGGGTTAGGCTGCGAACCCTGAAAATCATCGAGGACACTTCCCACTCCAGGCATGGACTGTTCAGACTGCTGAGGTAAGGCAAATGCCTCTGTAGTCACATGGCCCACACTGAAAGACTCAGGAAAAGCTTTGATCCACAGGCCATTAGGATCCTGAACTCCAACTAACCGGACTCTAACTACTTTGCACATGCCACTTTAGTGCACTGGCACTTTAGACTGTCTGCCAGTCACATTTCCTCTACTAGGCTCTACTAGGCTCACTGCACACCACTTCACAACTACAGGTTACACATGGCAGGGTATCCTTCCTCTCCCACTGTTACTGCCCTATCATATTTAACATATTCTTTTTTATTTTCTTTATTTATTACATTTCTTTAGCATTTTTCTCTATTTTATTTTGTTTATTATCTTACGTCTACATATATTTTATTGCATCTATATACAGTCACTGTCCAGTTTATTAGGAACACCTGTACACTTACATATTCATGCAGTTATCTAATCAGCCAATCATGTGGCAGCAGCACAATGCAAAAAATCATGCAGATACAGGTGAAGAGTTTTAGGTAATGTTCACATCAAACATCAGAATGAAGAAAAAGTGTGATCTCTGTGACTTTGATTGTGGCAGAAAATGGCCAGATTGGTTCGAGCTGTCAGGAAGGATATAGTAACTCATATAATCACTCTTTACCGTGGTGAGCAGAAAAGCATCTCAGCATGCACAAAACATCGAACCTTGAGGTGGATGGGTTACAACAGAAGAAGACCACATTGGGTTCCACTCCTGTCAACCAAGAACAGGAATCTGAGGCTATCATGGGCACAGGCTCACCCAAACTGGACAGTTGAAAATTAGGGGAGAAAAAAATAATAATAATAATAATTCACCTGGTCTTTTTTCCAGTCTTCAACTGTCCAGTTTTGGTGTACAGGTGTTCCTAATAAAGTGGATGGTGAGTGTATATATATTTTTCTTATTATTACTCTCTATTACTCTTTTACATGCTTAGTAGCTTAGTGCACAGTCTCATTGTCAACCACTCTACACTGTGTATGTGACAAATAAAACCTTTGAATCCTTTGAATATAACTGGGTTGAGATTCCATAACACAGAATTTACATTATTTTCAATACTTCTGAAACCATGCTGTGGGCCCTCATGCCCTGTCATTTGGAACACTATCAACCTATGGGATGGGCCTGGTAAAGGTTCAAACCTGCCCACCAAATTAAGTTTGAATCCTTGCTCTCAAATAAAATCAACGTGTGAACTGACTAAATTAAAATCCAAAGTTTTTACGTTCAGTATTAGTCCATAATATTGAATGTTTGAACATTGAACATATTGAACATTCAACATTATGGACTATATTGTACAGATTCAAGAACAGGAATCTCAACAGTGCCTTGATTTGCAAGCAAGTATTAAAATTGACATAATCATAAAACAAATTGTCAGTTTGCCAATTACATTTGGTCCCTTAAAATGGGGGGTACCACATACAAAAAGTGCCGAAGTTCCTACACAAGGTTTTAGACTGGCCAAGTCAATCACCAGACCTTAACCCACTTGAGCAGCATTTCACCTCCTGAAGAGGAGACTGAAGGAATAAACCCCCCAAAACAAACAACAACTGAAAGAAGCTGTGGTACAAGCCTCGAAAAGCATCACAAAATAAGAATGCACCAGTTTGGTGATGTCAGTGGGTCGCTAGCTTGATGCAGTTATTGCAAGCAAGAGATAAGCAATCAAATATTAAGCATTATTTACTTTAATTTACTTTAAGGCTATCTGTTACAACACTTTTGCTCACCAAAAAACGGGGTGGTCTGCCACCAAAGGTGCCATGTTCTAAGTTGTTTAACACAATAAGATGCAAATATCAGGAAATGAAAGCTGAAATTCTGATCTATCATCTCATATTCATCTTATGTTCTCAAACCCAAATATCTTCAGTGTATAGGAAAAATTAAAGAATTGTCATTCCAGTAAAATGGCACAAAAACGTCCTCCCCTCCACAACCCCACAGTAACAGTAACAGTCACCAGTTTGTCCTTTTATTTGTCTGTATATAGGCATCACTAAATGATTACTGGAATTGTCTTTGTAAGTGAAGTGTCATTACTTGAATGGGTTCTGCCTGAGAGAGTAAGCGTGAGGGAGTTTCCTATGTCCATGCAGCAAACTCGCTCTTTCTGCAGTCGTCAGTCCAAGAAATGCAATCTATCAAAATGAAAGACAAAGAAAGATGTTGGTAGTTGTGTTTCTGTTCTAGTGTTTTCTAAAAAGAAATTGAGAGGTACTGAGAACGAAAAAAAAAATGTGTGTTTTACTGTCACCAGCTGCTGACGAACAGAGATGGTACCTAGCCTTGGGGTGTCTGTGCATACCTGGTAAAGTTGCTGTGTGAGGGTGACTGAGGCCCAGGCTGTGTGGAACAGGGTGATGATGCAAATATATGTGATCCAGGGTGAGCAGGTGAACAGCTCAATGATTGTTTCCCATACCCCATCTGAAACCCTGCTAACACACCTCCGCGACCAGTCTGTGTGTGCAAATGCAGACATACAGACACAAACACACAAACACAATACATAGAGATGCTTAATAAGTCATAATTAGCATTAGTGTTGCTGTTAATGACAGAAAGTGACTTACACATAACACTGCTGTACAGCATCCAGCCGCAAAGGAGGTTTAGCGTCATAAGAAAAAGGACAAAGAACTGATGATTCCTGGCACCTGGGGGTAAATGGAAAGATGGTGAGACAACATAAATGAGTGAGAGGGTATGGAAGAATGGGCAAAAGTCATGATTACTATTAAACTTTTATTTCAGTTGCCAAAATTATTGTGACATTGCATTCTGTGTCTGATCACAGGTTATCTGTAAGTGAGTCACCATGCACTTCATCGTATGTGTGCACAAGAAATTTGCTTTTAATAGCTTGCTTGCTCCTTAACTTGGATACAATTACAGATTAGCATTTAAACATAGTGAAGAGTAAGCTTGCTAACATAGCTATTTAAATAATTAAGTAATGAAAGCTATCTGGTCAGACACATTGTCATCTCACATGTATTAGCAAGCAAAAGAGTGCCAGTATCATCTCAGAGCAACAGTTCTACCTGCCATTTGCACCTTCCATTTGGTTGACAAAATGGAAAAAAAAAAAAAAGCAAGAGGGAGGCAGTTCACCTATACAGCCGTTGATCCAGACAGAGTGATGATCTTGCTTAGCGATACAGGAGCTACAGGAAAAGCAGTGATGAGCTCTCATCGGCTTCCTCATCTGTACATATACAACACACACACATATATATTTGGTCCATAAATATTTGGACATTGACAAAGTTATTGTTATTATAGCTGTCTACCACAGTATATTGGAGTTGAAATTGAATAATAAATAAGAGCTCAAAGTGAGTACTGAACAGTGTAGGATTATAAAAGCACTTCTAAGAAGAATTCTTTTCCTGGTGAAGAAAAACCCATTCACAACAGCCAGATCAAAAACACCCTCCAGGCAGTAGGTGTATCTGTGTCCAAGTCAAGAATCAAGAGAAGCCTTCACCAGAGTAAATACAGAGGGTTTACCACAAGAGGCTAAACCATTGGTAAGCCTCAAAAATAAGAAGACCAGATTAGTGTTTATTTAATTTCAACTCCGACATACCGTGGTAGACAGCCAAAATAACAAATAACCTTGTCAATGTCCAAACATTTATAGACCTGACTGTATATACACTCACATCCACTTTATTATAAACACCCCTGCTCATTCATGGAATTAGCCGATCAGCCAATCATGTGGCAGCAGCACAATGCAAATAATGCAACAAGAGCAGCCTGTTGATCAGCTTGTGTGAAACTCACCATACATGATGTGCAGAAAATCCGGGGGTCAAGGCAGCCTGCTTCTGCCAGGACTACAATATTCTACAGGAACACAACACAGCCAAGTTAGACAGTGATTTAATGTACTGAGGAACCAGAAGCCAGAGGCAGGTCTAATGGTGAAATTTTGTAGCAACAACTTTCAAATATACCCACAAATGGTGATCACCAGGGTCCAACCATAATTATTCAGCTTTATAGGCTCATACAGTCATCTTGTGCTGCAATATTATATTGCACACTGAATGTTTTCATAATTCATAATCTTACATGTGCAGCATAATGTTGTAATGTATAAGATTGTATTGTATTGTTGTACTCTTCACTAAATGAGTAAGTACATGTTTTGTCAATTTTAGCAACAACATTAAACAACAAAAATACAAATAATAACGGTAATTCTTCTTTGTTTTATTATTATTCTATTTCCACTAATGATCTACATGACAAAATATTTTTGCAAAAATGTAATACTGCACCACAGACACAAAAAAGTTAATATATGACAAAGCTGACTGTTAGTCAGCTAAATGTTCTAGTATTGTGGCTTTGCATTAACTGTTTTAATAAATGAACATCTGAAATGTGAAATGTGATATGGGACATTGTACGTATTAAAATGTAACACAAATCCTTTTGACCTATAGACCATATAACATTTGCATCAATGTAATAGGCATCCACCCATTGATACAAATACATCTAAACTGGCATGACACACTAGTGTGACAATTTCAACAGATGTTTATAAATTTGTATGAATTGAGAATAGAATCAAAAGAAGGTACTCTTTTTAATATTTGATGGCATATGATGGATTTTCTATATTTCTGCATAAATATGACATAAAACATCAGATTTTCACACAAGTCCTTAAAGTAGATAAAGAGACAAATGGAACAAAAATATTTAAATTTGGTCATTTATTTATTGAGGAAAATGATCCAATATTACATATCCGTGAGTGGCAAAAGTGTGTGAACCTTCGCTTTCAGTATCTGGTGTGACCCCATTGCGCAGCAATAACTGCAACTAAACGTTTCCGGTAACTGTTGATCAGTCCTGCACATTGGCTTGGAGAAATTTTAGCCCATTGCTCAGTACAGAACAACTTCATTTCTGGGATGCTGGTGGGTTTCCTCACATGAACTGCTTGCTTCAGGTCCTTCCACAACACTTCTATTGGATTAAGGTCAGGACTTTGACTTGACCATTCCAAAACATTAACTTTATTCCTCTTTAACCTTTCTTTGGTAGAATGTCTTATGTGCTTAGGGCCGTTGTCTTGCTGCATGACCCACTATCTCTTGAGATTCTGTTCATGAACAGATGTCGCGACATTTTCCTTTAGAATTCACTGGAATAATTCAGAATTTATTGTGCCATCAATGATGGCAAGCCATCCTAGATAGTCAAAACAGGCCCAAACCATGATACTACCACCACCATGTTTCACAGATGGGATAAGATTCTTATGCTGGAATGCAGTGTTTTCCTTTCTCCAAATATAACACTTCTAATTTAAACCAAAAAGTTCTATTTTGGTCTCATCCGTCCACAAAACATTTTTTCAATAGCCTTCTGGCTTGCCCATGTGATCTTTAACAAACTGCAGACAGGCAGCAATGTTCTTTTTGGAGAGCAGTGGCTTTCTCCTTGCAGCCCTGCCATGCACACTATTGTTGTTCAGTGTTCTCCTGATGGTGGACTCATGAACATTAAATTTTGCCAATGTGAGAGAGGCCTTTAGTTGCTTAGAAGTTACCCTGGGTTCCTCTGGGACCTCGCGGACTATTACACGTCTTGCTCTGGGAGTGATCTTTGTGGGTCAACCACTCCTGGGGAGGATAACAATGGTCTTGAATTTCCTCCATTTGTACACAGTCTGTCTGACTGTGGATTGGTGGAGTCTAAACTCTTTAGAGATAGTTTTGTAACCTTTTCCACTCTGATGAGCATCAACAACTCTTTTTCGAAGGTCTTCAGAAATCTACTTTGTTCGTACCAAGATACACTTCCACAAACATGTTGTGAAGATCAGACTTTGATAGATCCCTGTTCTTTACATAAAACAGTGCTCACTCACACCTGATTGTCAACCCATTGATTGAAAACACCTGACTATAATTTTACCTTCAAATTAACTGCTAATCCTAGAGGTTCACATATATGTAATATTGGATCATCAAGTATAATATTTTTGTCTCACTTGTTTAACTGGGTTCTCTTTTAGGTCTACTTTTAGGACTTGCGTGAAAATCTGATGATGTTTTAGGTCATATTTAAGCAGATATATAGAAAATTCTAAAGGGTTCACAAATTTTCAATCACAGCTGTATTTTTTAAATCCATAGTCCATTAACGTTATGCAAAACAAAACTGCAAATGGATTTTATTGGTATTTCTCAGCTGTGTTTTACTTTTAATTAAAATAAGTATTGACAACAGTCAGTTAATAATTCTAGTTTTACGAGTAGTTTGACACCAGTTGCTTGATGATAGGTGAAAATACCTATGACTAGTTAGCAAACGTTTTGTATATTATGCAGTTTATTATAAATTTAACTGGGCATGGCTATATGAACTAAAAAACTATTTTTATGATTTCTGCAATTCTGAAATCAAGATCAATTAGAAATTTAACTGTACACATTATTTCCCAAGAGATATGCTAGTTTTGTGTGGCCAAAAACACAAATAGCACCCCTGCTGGTCAGTTTAAGTGATATTCAATCAGAAAGTAGTGGGTCCCTTCCCAAAAAGTTTTGTCAAGATAGCGCTATGATTAATCCTGTCAAATGGCGGCCATGTTTTTTCACATAATGACGCCGTCATCAAAACTCCACTTAAAGATTAGCACATAAATGCAGTGTACCCAATTGTAGCTCAATCAGACTTACGGTTCTTGAGTAACAGTTATCTGACCTTAGCTCCACCCCTTGTGTATGACCACATCCAAAAATTTGCCAAGGAATAAGGGGGGGATTTTAATATAAGCTTTACAGTTTTTGAGATATGGGCCAAAATGTGAAGGCTTGTGCTATAGTGCCATCAATAGTGCTGGCAATTTGGTCATTTTTATTCTTCTGAGTAGCTGCTGAGGTACTGCACCTATGCACCTAAGTTTGATGTTGATATGCTTTATGGTTTAGGCTGCACGATTCGCTTTAGCAGCGAATAACTAACTAACTAACTAACTAAATAAATAAATAAATAAACAAACAAACAAACAAACTAGAAATCCCAACAAAAACAACAGCACTTTGCACATCATGCATTGGATCCCTAAAAATCCAGAATATGTAACCAAACAAATATCAGACTCATCGTTCATTTGTCTTTAGCAAAAACAGAAATGAAGATGAAAAGCAAACATTGCAGATGAAAATCTATAAGGGGGTCTAAAAACGTTTTTACTAACCCTAGACTGATTTGTACAAACTGTGCACACCTTTTTCTATGTACTGTACCAATACTATTTATAGTATATAGTGTATGTTTATCCATTCTTTATTGTTTTTGCAGTGCCTCTATTTATACCACCTGTGCCCAATGAATCTATATTTGCCACCATTCGGCATATACACACACATTTTCAACTGAGGCAAGAGCATGATGTAGTGCTCCCTTGTTTTAAAGGCTGCAATATTGTCATATGCTTACCTTCTTCTTCTCCTCCTCGGTCACCCTGATAACCCCGGGGTCGGTTCTGCAGGTGCGCAGGTAATAATACAGCAGAGCCAAAACTGTCAGGGGAAACATCATCTGCACTGCAGTACTGGGACCATGTGACCTCTGGTGTTAAGTCTCAGTACACACAGAAATATCCACATATTCTATCCACCTACATATCTACATACATACTATATACATACATATATATATATATATATATATATATATATATATATATATATATATATATATATATATATATATATTATATATATATATATATATATATATATATATATATATATACACACTATATATAGTGTATACTATATACACTAACTGGCCACTTTAATTGTACTCAGGTGCAGACCAAAATAATTGGTCCGAGACCATATGAGTGAAGTGGTCTTGGTCCGGGTCAAACTGTAGCGCAGTGTCTCCAGAAGAACTGTGGCAGATTCTCCAAGATGCTTAGAAAAAATGAATAGCCAGTGTTCACATAAAACTATATGAGATGTACCTGAGATTACAATACTTTTTTTTAATAGGCAAAGGGTTCTCATGTCAAATATTGACTTTTATTTGGTTTATTTCTGTTTACTACTCTTTACAGTAGGTGTTTTTATGTAGAAAATATTTAATTTTATTATTTCTGAAGGCATCATTTGTGTACATGTGCCTAAGTTTTTTACATAGTACTTAATATATTTCCACAAATTAGTTTCATGTGGTCAGTTACACATGAACTGTATTTGCTTTTGTGTTTTTTTTTTCCAAAACAGGACTGAAGGAAAAAAAAAAAAAAAAAAAAAAAAAAAAAAAAAAAAAAAAAAAAACTAGTGAAATGAACAAGTTTGTAATAGTAGTGTGGTGTCGATGTACACTAACATTCAAAAGATCGGAATCACTCAAAATTTCACATTTTTACATGAAAATTGACAAGGTTAGAAATAAGTACTTCGCTTGAAATTAAAAATTTATTGCCTAAAAATCCTCCATTTACAGCTATTACAGCCTTGCAGAGCTTGGGCATTCTAGCTGTCAGTTTGTTGAGGTAATCTGCAAAAATTTCAATCCATGCTTCCTGAAGCACCTCCCACAAGTTGGATTGGCTTGATGGGCACTTATTTTGTACCATCCGGTTAAGCTGCTCCCACAACAGCTCAATTAGGTTGAGTGATTGCGCTGGCCAAGAAGCAGACTGCTTCTTCCCTAAATAGGTTTTGCATAATTTGGAGCAGTACTTTGGGTCGTTGTCCTGTTGTAGGATTGGCTCCAATCAAGTGCCGTCCAGATGGTAAAGGCACGGCATTGCAAAATTAAGTGATAACCTTCCTTGTTCAAGATTCCTTTTACCCTGTACAGCCAGACCATCACATTTTCTCCTCCATGCTTCACAGATGGTGTCAAGCACTCCCCCAGCATCTTTTCATTTGTTCTGCACCTAACGAATGTTCTTCTCTGTGATCCAAACACCTCAAACTTAAATTTGTCCATAACACTTTTGTTTGTGTTATACAAAATGTTTTAAACTAGTTATTTGTATAATTATTTAGTGTTCTCAGATGATTTGAGAACCTGGCAAAGATTTGTTTACATTTTTCCATTACCGTATTCATGACCAATGATTGAAGGATGTTTACGCATGCAATATCCTCCCTACATGCACTTCTGACAACCTTTTTTGTTTTGTTTTGTTTCTTGTGCAGTGAGAAAACAAACCAAATACCACACGAACCAAAAATATCAAATTTTGCTCTGATTTGGAGCAGACTAATAGGTGTGCCCTAAGTAACAGATTCATTAAAGAGCTGGTAAAGGAGAAAATCTCTGACCTGGTATACGAGCATGCATAATGGTTGCAGTAGCATGTGGAAACCACAGGACTGATGCCAGTAGAGGGACCAATGACCTTGCGATCAAATCCACACTGCGTATAACCCAAGTATAAATAAGTAGACACACTGGTTTCCAAAGCGTACGATACATTTGCAAGTACATTTGCATGACAGATCGGCTTTTACAAGTAGTGCTCCAAGCTATAGGAGCCATAACAGGGAGCCATAACAGTGAGCCATGGGAGATCACTGGGTCTGTAAACCCAAATGAGAAGGCAGATTTCGCTGGCTCAAATGTCATTGCCAGAAGCTGGTAAAAACACTTTACACCATCTGCCACTGATGCTGAAGCAGCTTTTTGGAACACAGGTTCAGGAGGCACTAGATGATGATCTCTCTTTGAATGAAACACAAATAAAACCTAAACGACATCGGGCTGCTGGTGGGAGCATTTACCCACGCTTATATTATTTCCCATGAAGTGAGTTTTAAAGACGGCAACAGCAGAAAGAAGGAGTTATGCAGAATACAACACACCAAATTGGTACTGTGGCAGTGGACCAGAACTCAATGGAGTGTTCAAGTCAGGACAAAGACTGACTGAACTGTGAACACATGTTGCTGTTGACCACTATAAAACAGTGGATAGTTTAGGCAGTGGGTTTTTCAAAATACATGGCTGACACTGGGCTGATTTATCCTTCTGCAATTAAGCATTGAAGGTCAATAACATCAGATAATTGGCTACTAAGCGCTGTCCGGCACGACCCAAGCCAGTTGACCATAATGACTGCGTAAGTGCAGTCACTGCTAGAGGAAAAGGCAGTAGAGACTGCACATGGGTTAGGTATAGCACCCAGTGTGTTCACCAGCTGTGTCAAACTAGGGCTCCTGCAACACCAGGGTCTATGTATATTTCCTTGTCTAAATGTTTGCAGACAGTCTCAGGCACAAATGAATTTAAGGTGGGGCTCTTTCAGAAAGTATATGTAAGTATAAACTGCAGTTCACCCTGAGGCATTGGTCCTGTACATATTTTCTCCACTGGGACTTGAGTTTTTTCTCCAAAAAAGGAAAGCAGCCCAAAATCCAAGCCACGACCTCTCTGTAGACCTCCAGAATAGGCCTTGGTCAGGGAGGTGACCATGAACTCAATGGCCAATAGTCCTCTACAGAAGTCCTCTTCAGAGATGAGAAAAACTGCCGGAAGGACAATCATCTCAGAAATACTTAATCAATCTGGTCTTTATGGTAAAGTCGCTAGACGGAATCCACTCCTGAGTAAAAAACATGTGGAAGGCACGTAAAGGACTTTGAGAGCAAGAGGAAAAAGATTCTCTGTTGACATAAAAATTGAACTCTTTGGGTTGAACTCCAAGCACTACATCTGGCAAAAAATCAGGTATTGCTCACCAACTGGCTAATACCATCCCGAGGTGGAGCATGGTGATCGCAGGATCAGAGTGCACACCTGCTCCAGAGTGCACACAACCTCAGACTGGGACAACAGTTCAGCTTTCAGCACAACCAAGGCCCAAAGCATACAGCTAAGACAATGCTGGAGTGGCTTCTGGACAAGTCTCTGTACATGCTTGAGCAGCCCAGCCAAAGCCCAGACTTGAACCCCATAGAACATCTGTGGGGAGATCTGAAGATGCCAGTTCCTCGTCCAATCTGACTGAGCTTAAGCAGAGCTGCCAGGAAGAATGAGAGGAACTACCCAAATCCAGTTGTGCAAAGCTTATAGAGACTTAGCCAAGAAGACTCAAAGCTGGAATTGTTGCCAAAGATGCTGCCTACAAAGTACTAGAAATAAAGGGTCTGAACACTCATATAAAATGAGAAATTCCAGTTTTTGATTTTAAATAAATTCACACAAATATCTAAAAACAAATGTCAATTGATATCAATTTAATACACTTTAAATGGAACCTAGAGCACATAAAAATGTGCAAAAACTGAAGGGGTCTGAATACTTTCTGAGCTCACTGTGTGTGTGTGTGTGTGTGTGTGTGTGTGTGTGTGTGTGTATATATATATATATATATATATATATATAAAGGATATCTGGCAGGAACCACAGGCACCAGGTGACAAGCATCCAAAATATGGAGGCAATAAGGGTGGTGGAGGGAACCAGACTCTGAACTGTGGCACTTGCTACCCGCCTGGATGCGACACTCATGCACACCCACACCCACACACACACACACACACACACACACACACACACAAGCAATGCTTAGATACCATTTTATGACATAGAGATCAAAAACAATTACAATGTTAAAGTCTTAACCTAATGTTTCATGAGCTGCAGAATAAGTAAATAAATAATAACATGCTGGTCATGAAGCTGCCATACTCATGTGCCAAGTTGAAATTACTTTTGCTAAAGCTACCTAGCTTATGTTAGTCTGCAATTAAATACGCTAGCTACCATTACAATGTGTACGCCACACAAGTGGAATTGGTTTGTGCATTTTAAAATAGATACAAGTATCTGCAACTGAGTGTGTGTGTACCTGCAGGTGAGGTTGATCATAGCGAGCACACATGCCAATAGAACCCCTTTTAGCAGCCATGACTCAGAACTTAGGTCTAGTATGGCTCCCACAGCCCACAACACACACACACTGAAGACACTCTGCAGAAAGGCCTGCGAGACACAGACACATGCACACAAACACAAATAAATGAGCAGCTTAAATACACTATTAAATATTCCCACGAAACACAGAATCTCATAGGTTGCATGTGTGTATGCACACCTGGTAATTGTTGAAGAATCTCAAGCAACGCGTGTTTGATTTTTTGCGTTCATTTTTCACCACATTCAGCATGTGAATCAGCAGAGGACTGTGCACCTGGTGGGCCAAGTCTATTGGTGTGTGACCCTACACACACACACACACACACACACATTATGTAGAAACATCTTAAGTGCAATCAACAAAAATGGGATGGAGCTGAGCTCAAGTGAGCTTAAAGTGTTCTAGCAAAAGGTTTAAATTCTTACAGTGAGATCCATAAATATGCGATATGTCCAAAAGTTTGTGGACATCTGACCATCACACCCATATGTGCTTGCTGAACATCCCAGTCCAGATTTAGTCCCCTCCACTATTTGGGGAAGGCTTTCCAATAGATTCTGGAGCGTGGCTGTGGGGATTTGTGCTCATTCAGCCACAAGCTCTGTGCAGGCCAATCACGTTTTTCCACTCCAACCTTGGCAAATCATATTTTTATGGACATTGCATTGTCACGCCAGAACAGGTTTGGGCCCTTTAGTTCCACTGAAGTAAAGTCTTAATGCTACAGCATACAAAGACATCCTATACAATTGTGTGCTTCCAACTTTGTGACAAAAGTTTGGAGAAAGAACCACATATGAGTTTGATGGTCATGTGTCCACATACTTTTGGCCATATTGTGCACATACAGTGCAGTTAGACAATGACCCAAAGCATACTTTGAAAGAAGCCTTAAAGACTTTTAAGGAAAAGAAGTGGAATATTCTGTAATGACCAAGTTAACCACCTGACTTGAATCCAACTGAGAATGCACTCCACTTGCTGAAAGCAAAACTGAAGGCAAAATGCCACAAGAATATATAAATAGTGCTGTAATTTCTAAACCGTTAACCTGATTTAGGTGTCTATACCCTCAAATTAAAGCTGAAAGTCTGAAATCTGAGCTCATACAGTGGCAAAAAAGTCTGTGAACCCTTTGGAAAGTCTAATGTTGCATACTCCATATATGTATAAATTTGTCTTAAAATCTGGTTTGATCTGAATCTATGTTACAGTAATCAACAAACACAATCTGTTTTAACTAACAACACACAAATTATTGTATTGTTCTTGCACATATTGAATATATCATTCAAACATTCACAGTATAGGTTGGAAAAAAAAAAGTGAAACCCTAGGCTAATGACTTCAACAAAAGCTAATTAAAGTTGGGAGTTGGCAAACCTGGTTTCCAATTAATGAGACAAGATTGAGGGTGTGGGTTAGAGCTACGTTGACAAATAAAAAGCAATCAAACATTTTGAGTTTGCTATTCACAAGAAGCATCTGCTGATGTGAATCATGCCTCATATATAAGAGATCTCAGAAGACCTACGATCAAGAATTGTTGAGTTGCATAAAGCTGGAAAGGGTTACAAAGTTATCTGAAAGAGCTTAGACATTGGTCTGTACACTATTAGACAAACTGTCTATAAATGGAGACGATTTAGTACTCTGGCTACTCTCCCTAGAAGTGGCCATCCAGCCAAGATGACTCAGGGTACATCACAGAATTCTCAATGAAGTAAAAAAGAACCCTAAGTGACAGCTAAAGAAATCATTGGAACTGGTAACATCTCTGGTCATGAGTCTACTATACGGATAATATTACACAGGCATGGTGTCCATAAACTTTATTTATACTGTTATTTGTCTCATATAAATATTTGGGGTGAATTACCTATTTAACATTAGTATTTAACTGTAATTTGAATCATAGATTTTCTCACACTGGCGTTCTGTAGCTCCACGCTGGCTCCAGAATCCAGCAGGATGTGTGCAGCATCAACATTACCAGCAAGCACGGCACAGTGCAGTGGTGAGTTCCTGTTCACCTTATCTACTGCATTCACTGATGCGTTACACCGCAGCAAGAAGTTTGTCGGTTCTGGACTGTCACAAGCAAAACACACAACACAGCAGGTAGGATCAGTATCTGTGATACATTAAAAAATTTATGTTTACTGTGTTTTTAAATGTCTGTCTGAGTGGCTGCATTCTGAATAAAGTTTTAATATCAGGTGATAAATACTTGATGATCAGTAAGATAAGAGTAGGATAAAAGCAAAAACAGATTCCTGTTTTTTGGATGACAGGGGCAGAACCTGATGCTATTGTAGCCCACAGCAACCACCTAGCAAAACCCTAACAACCTCTTTGCAACACTTGAGAACTTGCTTATGCTATGCAATCACTCTGCATTTTCTTAAGGAAATGCATTTTTCTGTTTCTTTGGAAACTGTTTAATGAGTTTGCTGAGCATACCACATTGCACTTGGAGACTTTCCATTCATTAGTCATGCTCAAATCAGCTGATACTAAATAATAAAAAGCAAATAATGTTACCCAATAATTTTCTGAGCAGCCAGCATCAGTGAGGTCTGTCCGTTTGCATCTGGAGCATCCACTTCCTGCAAACAAACAAACACAAATGTTCAATACTTACCATGAGGAATGATACAGGGATACATATAATCTTTTTGTAAAAGTAGTAACTGGTGACTGATTCATCACTGTTATGCACATTCTGATCCTCACTGTGGTACTGACCTCACTGCTCACATCAACTGTAGTTTAATTTGCATGACTCATTATAACTGATCAGAAGAATTTACTGCAACGCTGGGCACAAAATATATATATTCAACAGTGTGTGCCTACATGTACTGTGCATAAGACCATGTAAACGGAAACCAGAGATATCATCTGAAAGGAAAACACATATATTGAAACAAGCACATCGCTCTATACAATTAAAAAAGCTTGGTGGGATGCTGGGAACATCACTGCAGTTCTAGGATACTTTCTAGACCTGCAGTGATGTTCCCAGAGTCCCACCAAGCAGTTGCTGCAGGTGTTAACTGCCATTTGTGTGTATGTCTTTTGCGCTTTTGGTCTTCTTTTGATTTTATCTCTGCTCTGCAAATAAACAGTAGTTGTGGAAAATGTTGAGCATATTGTGCTGTCTGAGAGTTAATTATATTTGCAGTGGAAACTCCATAATTAGTTCCAGATTACATACCAGCTCCAGGTTAGTGGGGAAGTATGTGTCTCTCACCTGACCCTTGGCTATCAGATATGCTGCTATAGGCATGTGTTGGAAAAGCACAGCAAGATGGAGGCCACCGTATCCCTCTCCATCCACAAGAGATGGATCAGCACCATAACGCATCAGCTGGATCACCATCTGCAAGTGACCCTGCCTGAGAAAACAGCACCACACATCAGATAACTAGACTGAACTGCGAAGCACAGTAGCAACTGCTCCAGCAGTAGGCTTACTGCTGTTTTAAACAGTCTAAACAGCAACTGATTAAGTCTGTGCCATGCTTTGTACTTAAAATTAAAAACATCCTGAAAAAGTAACATTTTCAATGCAGTAACCATCTTCTAAAACAAGTGTAAATGAGACCACAATATGTTGTTTGTCATTGTTATGATTTGAGTTGTGTATTACGTGTAATACTAGGCCTGTCACGTTAATTATGTTACTGACATAATTAATGTGTACGTGGCCGTACAATATATGGACATGACCTCAATCATTTTTGCTGACCTTGATATTGCACATTGTGTTTACGTGTGCAATTGTTTCCACAAGAATGAATGTTACCAACATTTTACCCATTCTCACTGCTTCTGTCCTCTCGTCTGCTCCAGGGCTGTCAAATTAAAATTCAAACTTCAAATATTTGTTGAATTTAAGATAAAAATGCACATCTGAATGCAAAAACTGTGTGCATTCAAGCACCAGCACCGATTTTAATTAAAACATACTGTTGAAAAAATTAAACACAAGATATTAACAATGCATTAACAATGTTTTTTGAAGGAGAAAAATCTAGAAAGAATGGTTCTAGTGTTTCAAATAATCCAGTCATAGTCAATAATGACCTGCTTAAGCTGCGTGAGCTGAAGCTGAACAGTGAATGAACACCAGTAAACTGAAGCGCTTTACTAGCCGGTTAATGAACTCATCCAAACGCATCCTATACACATATGAGATTATTCAGACATATACGTAACATAAATGTAATATTACAACTTGCTTCTGCACAAAATGACACGAATACACTATACAAGTGAACTTCAACTTAAGTAACACGCTAGGTAGAATGGTAATGGTCACGTTGTAAATACGCTCTTTCCGTAAAAACGCACTCAAACATGGACAATAAATAACTAAAGCATAAAGTATTCGCAATATTGTATTACAATATGTACTCAATGCAATGTTATTATTTCAGAAAATCAGGTTTTCGCAACAAGGGCAGTTTTCACGTTTTTGTTGATACATGTTTAATATATAAAATGTGTGAATTTTTGGTTTAATTTTCTCGTCAACTAAAATGCCATTGACTAATATTCAAAGCTTTTTTTGTCAGAGTAAAACTGATTAAAATGAATAAATATGACATAAAATATTGACTAAATTTAAAGGATATTTTTGTCAGAAGACAAAATCTATCACTAAAAACAGTATGAAAAATAACACTGCAACTGGCTTGAGAGCCTAGGTTAAATCTTTTGATTTTATAATTTTATGCACTTTAGTTTAAAAATAAATGCACTTTGTTAACAGCCAGGTTTGTTCTTTGCAATAAACAATAAACAGTATAACACAGTGCTGTATTTGTATTTATTCGTTGCACCCTATTGTGGACTGTTGATTTAAAAATCTGGTGGTTTTTTTGACTTTCCAATTCCGATGTCTGAATATTCTTAAGAATTAAAAGTTTGCTCTTTGGAAAGGGTGTATTTGCATTATTATGCTATTATATTCTCATTATACCAGTGGCGTAAAATGGTCTTAAAATGACAATAATGTTTATCGCAATTATTTCTGGGACAATATATCATCCAACAATAGTAGTTATCGTGACCGGCCTATATGACACAGCAATCAGATTTTCAATTTTCAGATTTTCTATACTATGTGTATATAACAACCATTCATTCATCTTCAGTAACCATTTTATGCTGGAAAGCATTGTGGTGGATTTGGAGCCAACCCCTGACACAGCTTACAAAGGGTGCAAGCCTGAAAAATGCAGCCCAAATGTGACACCAGTGCACATAGTTAAAATCAGGACAAACAAAACAACCATGTGAAAACTTCACATTTTACCAACACAAAATTATATTAAATAATCAAGAAAGTCCAATCCTACACATCTGATGCAGTGAAATATAAATTTTTCAATTTTCGTGAATCAAATGCATACTGTGCCAGAATTTTTAACCATTGCTCCTGACAGAACTGGTGTAACTCATCCAGGTTTTTAGGCCTCCGTGCTCAGACATGCTTTTTTGGTTCAATCCACAAACGTTTTACGGGATCCAGGTCAGGGCCTTGTGATGGCCACTCCTTTTATTTTTACTTTGTTTTCCTAATCCTTAAGCCATTTTGTTACAACTATGGAGGTGTGCTTAGGATCACTGTCCTGCTGGAAGACTCAGTTGCGACCAAGTTTTAACATTATGGATGATGTATTAAGGTGATGCTTCAGTATTTCTAGATAATCCTCCATCCTCATGATGACATCTATTTTTTTATGAAGTGCACGAGTCCCTTTTCCAGCAAAACTCCCCCACAACATGATGCTGCCACTCCCATGTTTCACACTTGGGATGGTGTTTTTCACATAAAAAGTCTCACCCATTTTTTTTCATGCATATTGCTGATCATTTTGTCCAAAGAGTTCAATTTTCGTTCAATTTGACCAGAGAACAGTCACACTTCCTGCTGGTGTTCTCCTGCCAACTTCAGCTTGGCTTTTTTATGCCAGTCTTAGAGTAAAGGCTTCTTCCTTGCAAGACAGCCTTTCATGCCATGAGTAAGACTGTCTTAATGGTAAGTGTACATATTTGGTACCTGATGCCTCCAACTCCTTTACCAGTTCCTTTGTTGTTTTCAAAACCAAAGTTTGTTGGTCCTTCAAAGTTAATGTACGTTTATTTCCTGAACAGTGCAGTGTCCTTGTTGTCCCAAGAGTTTTATATGTGCATACAGTTGTTTGTACAGATGCTCCTGGTACCTTCAGATGTTTGGAAATTATTCCTAAAAAGGAACTGGACTTGTGGAGGCCCACAATTTTTTTTCTGAGGTCTGGGCTGAGTTGTTTGGATTTTCCCATGGTGTCAAGGGCAAAAAGGCACTGTGTCTAAATGTAGGCCAGGTGCACTTCCATTAACTCATAATTATGAAATAAACCTGTCTCTAATGGCTTGTTTTAAAATTACCTCTGAAATGAAAAGTAGATGCCCTACTTGACTTTCTAAAAGAAACATATGGTAACAAGAAATGTGTGGAGTTGTGAAAAACTGAGACTGAATGTCTTTACCCTAGGTGTATGTAAACATTAGCCTCAACCTTAGTTCTTTTTAAATGAATACTCAATCCTGTTAAAGTGGACCTGAAAGGGACTTAGCTGCAAAGCCTGCAGTATTTTGGTGTCCACAATACAAGTGGACTCGGTTTTCTTTCAGGACATTTCACCAATTGAAGCGCTCTTAGATAATTGTTCACATCATAGCTGCTTTAGAACTCGTAATCCAGCTATATGACAATTAATTATGGATAATGTAATTAAAAATTGTTATTTTACATGCTGGTATTATTTGGCTGTGGATAAAAATAGAGAATGCAACAAACAGAACTGAAGTGTATGCAAAAAAGAAAGCAATGAAGAGAGGGTTTTTGATATAAAAGCATCAAAACTAACACATGCTTCATGCTATAGACTTACTTGTGAGTAATGTACAGTAACTACTTTTCCTGTCACTGACACATTATTATTAGGGGCCAGGTATTGAAGGTTATCTTCTTCCTATCATAATAATAATAATAATAATAATAATAATAATAATAATAATAATAATAATTATTATTATTATTATTATTATTATTATTATTATTATTATACTTTCACAAGGGGGTCTATGGCAGACAACAGAACACTTCATAGGCTTTTAATGAAATTTGGCAAAGTGCTAGAGAATAGTCTCAGCTACCTTCACAGTATTATGGTGTACACCAGTCAAGGCCAATTTGGACATATGTTTACAATGATAACTGCAAACACAATGTCGTAGAAACGCAATTCCACTTTCCTCTGATTCTTTGGGTCAAGCTGAGCTCAACAGAGACCATAATGTTAATTTCTTTCAGATGTTTCAGATGTTAATGTTAATGTTTTTTCAGAAACAGTTTTTTCACTTCTTCTCCTACAAACTTTGTTCAAATATCACCAAATCAGAGCATTGTGAGACCAACCTGAAAAACAGTTGTTTCTCTGATTTTTGATATACAGGACAGTTCGTCCATAACACAAACGAATCTGATGGCAAAGTCACCAAACAGGAAGTGAGGGCATATCTCAGCAAAGGTGTGACCATATTCTGACCAAACTTTGTAGATAACTCAGGACCTCATCCTAAGGGACTCCAATAAGTTATGTCTAACTTATAGGTGGCACTATAATTTACAAATTCATAAAACTGCACATGACTTTTGAACTGCTCAACATCAAAAAATATACTTTTTTCTCTTAATTTCCTTTGTCATGCAACAGATTTGGAATTTGTCAAACAGGAAGCTGGCCATTTTGAAATTGAATAAAAATTGTTTTTTGTTTCTTTTCCTACAAATTTTGTCCAGTCATGATGAAATTTTGATCATAGCATTGTGAGATCAGTCTAAAAAAAAAAAAACTTGTTTCTAGGATTTTTGATGTGTGAAAATTTGTTCATAACCTGCAAACGAATTTGATGGCTAAGTCATGTGGGCATGTCAGCAACGCTTTTACATATTGACATCAATCATCTCACATATACACTATACGGCCAAAAGTATGTGGATGCCTGACCATGACCTCCATATGTGGGCCTTTCCCAAACTGTTGCCACAAAGTTAGAGGCAAACAATTATCTAAAATATCTTTGTAATGCTGTAGCATTGCAATTTCCCTTCACTGTAACTAATGCCAACTAAGCCCAAACCTGTTCCAGCAAGACAATGCCCCTGTGCACAAAGCAAGCTCTATAAAGACATGGTTTGCAAAGATTGGTGTGGAAGAACCTGAGTGTCCTGCACAGAGCCCTGATCTCAACCCCACTAAACACCTTTGGGATGAACTGAAATGCTTACTGTATGCCAGGCCTCCTCACCTGAGATCAGTACCTGACCTCACTAATGCTCTTGTGTCGCAAATCGCTATAGCAACATTCCAAAATATAGTGGAAGTCATTCCCGTAAGAGTGGAGGCTTTTCTAGCAGCAAGGGGAGACCAACTCCATATTAATGCCATGCCTTTGGAACAGGATGCTCAACAAGAACATGTGTGTCATAGTCAGGTGCCTACATACTTTTGGCCATATAGTGTAGCAGTTGAACTGGAATTTGGTGTACTGCATCTCTGTACTATTCTTTAAGTGCATTTCTTATGATCATTAGGCTTAGCACCATGTACGTTAAGTCCAGGGGTGCTATTTGTTGCTTGGAGCCCGAAGACCACCGCTTAGGGCTATAGTTATTTACTGTAATTGTACTTAACCTGTATTGCATTTATTAAGTGATAAATAGGTAACACCATATATGTGCATGTATATAATTTACCTTATGGCCCAGTGGAGTGGTGTAGAGTTTAAATCTCCACCCAACTGATCCACAACTGCACCTTTAGATATATAATACCTGTAACACACAGATCCAATATTATTAAGCCACGTGTAAACATAGCCAATGACAGAATGTGCAATTGTGTATGTAACCATTTTGGTTTTTGTTTCAATAATTTAGTATGACTCTAAGCTGCTTTGATCTCCTTTTTCTTTCTTTTATTTATTAGTAGTTTCTAAATTCTCAGATATGAATATGCGAACCAACATTTTTGTATAGACAATTTTTGAATA
This sequence comes from Pangasianodon gigas, assembly GCA_022758105.1. Lineage (NCBI taxonomy): Eukaryota > Metazoa > Chordata > Actinopteri > Siluriformes > Pangasiidae > Pangasianodon > Pangasianodon gigas. The sequence goes on along the minus strand of CM040464.1, from coordinate 25,139,987 downwards.
ATAAAACGTTTTTAAACATGTTTTCCTCTGTGCTACAAAACTTTCCTTTGTGCTACTGAACCTTTTGAACCTAAATGGGTGAGGCCTGAAACCTGTTAGCACCAGTGCTACCACTTAAAAAATTGAGTGTACAGTCCTGTAATCAGCTAGAATTAAACAAAAATTACAAAACTACACAACCAAACAAAAATACAAAAATATATTTAATATATTGCATTAAACTTTTAAATTTTAAATGTTATAAACTTTCATAAACTTTTATTATTTAACCTTTAACCTTTAACCAAAACATTATAACCTTTTAACACTTTAAACTTTTAACCATTTAAAATTTTAACATTTTAAAGCCAATAACAATGAAACATTGTAGTACCATTTAATCAGCTTCTTTAGCATGTTTAGTAGGTTGTCAAGCCAACACAAAAGTTCATCCATGAACTTTACCCTTCAAAATGAAGGAAATCATTAAAACAGAACTTATTAAAATGAGATAGACTGGTGAAATCATACTTGATGAGATCTGCTCTGTTATTAATGGCTGCCCAGTGCAGTAAAGTGACATTTTCTTTATCAGGCTGTCGAACATCATAACCCGCTTCGACCAGCTCTTTACACCGATCAAATGCACCAAACCTGCAAAACAACAAAACATATTTAGCTCTTTTTTAGTGTGCACTGAATTCCTAGTGTGTGAGCATAGTGGTTGACTGTGTGGAGCAGTGAGTAGCTCCTGGGTTCCTTGAATTGACACTGAGCTTGAGTTACTGTCTGTGAAGAATTTCCCATGTGTTTCCCCCCGTGTTTGCATGGGTTTCATCTGGGTTCTCTGGTTTCCTTCTACCTCCCAAAACATGCTGCTAGTTGAACTAGTAAATATAAATTGCCCCTATGTGTGAAAATGAGCATGTGGATGTGGATGTGTGTATGTGTGTGTGTGAGAGAGTATGATGCCCTGCAATAGACTGGCATCCAGGGTGTATTCCTGCCTCACTCCCAGTGTACCCAAAACTAGGCTACAGATGCACCACAGCTTTGACCAGGATAAAGCGGCTACTGAAGAAGAATGAATGAATGAATTGTTTAGCATTCTCCAAAACATTCAAAAATAAAAATAGAAATAAACAACACCACATTATGGGGAAGGAACACAACCGAATGTGCAAATCACCCATTGTGGGAAAGGTACAAAGTTCAACCTGCTGGTATATGTGGCATAAGTGATCATTTAAATGAATTATGTAAATCCAAATATCACACCTACAATCATTTACATTTATTTGTTTGGCAAATGTTGCTAAACAACACCCATACAATGCTTTTGAGTGCTCACAAACCATAATAAAAATGTTTTTTAAAAGGTTCATTTTAGGCTTTGTAGGCCATTGTAGGCTTCAGTAACATTATAACTGCAAAGACTAACATTAATATTAATTAACTTACACTATATGGCCAAAAGTCTGTGGACACCTGACCCATATGTGGTTCTTTCCCAAACTGTTGCCACAATATTGGAAGCACACAATTCATTCATTCATTCACGAACATCTTTGTATGCTGTAACATTACAGTCTCCCTTCACTGGAACTAAGAGGCCCAAACCTGTTCCAGCATGACAATGCCCCTGTGCACAAAGCGAGCTCCATGAAGACATGGTGTGTGAAGGTTGGAGTGGAAGAACTCGAGTGTCCTGCACAGAGCCCTGACCTCAACCCCACTGAACACCTTTGGGATGAACTGGAACACCGACTAAATCCCAGACCTCCTCACCAACATCAGTGCCTGATCTCACTAATGCTCTTGTAGCTGAATGATCACAAATCCCCACAGCCACGCTCCAAACTCTAGTGGAAAGCCTTTCCAGAAGTGTGGAGGTTATTATAACAGCAAAGGAGTGACTAAATCTGGAATGGGATGTTCAGCAAGCACATATGGGTGTGATGGTCAGGTGTCCACATACAGTCAGGTCCATAAGTATTTGGACAGTGACATAATTTTCATAATTTTGCCACTGAACATCACCACGATGGGTATGAAATAAAGCAATCAAGATGTGATTGAAGTGTAGACTTTCAGCTTTAATTCAAGGGGTCTAACAAAAAAATTGCATTAACCGTTTAGGAATTACAGCCATTTTTACAGAGTTCCTCTGTTTTCACAAGCTCAAAAATAATTGGACAAACTAACATAATTATAAATATACTTGGATGCAAATCCTTTGCAGTCAATGACTACCTGAAGTCTGGAACCTATGGACATCACCAAATGCCGAGTTTCCTCACTTGAGATGCTTTGCCAGACCTTTACTGCAGCTACCTCTGGTTGTTGTTTGTTTGTGGGTCTTTCTGCCTTCAGTTTTGTCTTCAGTAAGTGAAAAGCAGCTCAACTGGGTTGAGGTCAGGTGACTGACTCGGACATTTAAAAAACATTCCATTTCTTTGCCTTAAGAAGCTCTTGGGTTGCTTTTGCGGTATGTTTGGGTCATTATCCATACTGTGAAGCGTCGTCCTATCAGTTTTGCAGCATTTGACTGAATCGAAGCCCACCACCTTGAGCATGTTCTTGACTTGGCAAGATGTTGTGAAGATGTTGGTTTTTCTTCACCAAGGAAAGAATTCTGAGATCACCCACTTTAGTTGTCTTCCGTGGTCTTCCAGGACCTGTTGGTCTTGCTGAGCTCGCCAGTGCAGTATTTGACTGAATCTGAGCAGAATGAATATCTCTATACACTTCAGAATTCATCCTGTTGCGTCTATCAGAAGTCACATCATCAATAAACACCAGTGATCCAGTTCCAGTGGCAGCCATACATACCCATGCCATAACACTTCCTCCACCATGTTTGATAGATGATGTATGCTTTGGATCATGAGCACCTTACTTTCTCCATACTCTTCTCTTCTCATCATGCTGGTACAAGTTATTCTTGGTTTCATCTGTCCAACGAAACGTGTTCCAGAACTGGACAGGCTTTTTCCGATGTTTTCTAGCAAAGTCTAATCTGGATTTCCTGTTCTTGAGTGGTTTGCATCTTGAGGTAACCTGTCTGTATTTACATTCATGAAGGTGTCTCTTGATTGTAGACTTTGAAAATGATACAACTACTTTCCCAAGAGGGTTCTTGACTTGGCAAGATGTTGTGAAAGGGTATTTCTTCACCAAGGAAAGTATTACGTTATCAACCACTTTAGTTGTCTTCCGTGGTCTTCCAGGCCTTTTGGTGTTGCTGAGCTCACCGGTGCATTCCTTCTTTTTAAGAATGTACCAAATTGTTGATTTGGCCACTCCTAAAGTTTCTGCTATCTCTCTGATAGGTCTGTTTTGTTTTTTCAGCCTAATGATGGTCTCCATCACTTGCAGCAACACCTCTTTGGTCTGCATATTAAGTTTCCCATGAACAGCTACCAAATGCAAATTCAACACTTGGAAGCAACTCCAGACCTTTTATCTCCTTAATTTGTCATGAAATAATGGGGAAACAGGCCACACCTTGCCATGAAACTGCTTATCATTCAATTGTCCAATTACTTCAGGTAGTCACTGACTGCAAAGGATTTGCATCCAAGTATATTTATAATTATGTTAGTGTGTCCAATTACTTTTGAGCCTCTGAAAATGGAGGGACTCTGTTAAAAAAAAAATGGCTGTAATTCCTAAATGGTTAATGCAATATTTTTGTTAAACCCCTTGAATTAAAGCTGAAAATGTACACTTCAATCACATCTTATTAATTCTTTTCATATTTACTAAGAACCATGAGTGTGCAGAGCTTACTGTGTGGCTTTGACGATGTCCCAGCTGCTGCTGTCGTCAGTGTGAGTGTATTTCTTTGGCTGCTGTGTGGTGTCCAACATGGCTTCACTCCTCTGCAGGAACTGGAAACTGGGCATGAAGCCATGTGAGTGGCCACCATGTACATCATGCGTACCATGACTGCTTTGCCCATCATTACCATGGCTGTGAGTGTGACACTGCAGAGAAAAATAATGACTAAATCACTGCCAACAACTGTTTATTGCAATGTCTGAATATTCCTAAGAATTAAAAGTTCATTGCTCTTTGTGCATTATTATGCATTAGCATTATACCAGTGGCATAAAATGGTCTTAAAATGACAATAATATCATTTATCGCAATTTCTGGGACAATATATCATCCAACAAAAGTAGTTATTGTGACCAGCCTAATTAAGACTGGCATGATGTCACAGATACATTGTCAAGGACACAGCTAGTGTTCGCAAAAGTGAGTGTTAGCACGGCCTACAAATTTAACCCACAAAGGGTTAAATACCCACAATTTAACCCACAAAGGGTTAAATACATGCCTTTGCTTTTTTATAGCATTGTTACAACATCCACCCATATACACCGATCAGCCATAACATTAAAACCACCTGCCTAATATTGTGCCACCAGAACAGCTCTGACCCACTGAATCATGGACTCCACAAGACCTCTGAAGGTGTGCTGTGGTATCTGGCACCAATACGTTAGCAGAAGATCCTTTAAGTCCTGTAAGTTGAGAGGTGGGGCCTCCATGGATCGGACTAGTTTGTCCAGCACATCCTACAGATGCTCGATCAGATTGAGAGATGGGGAATTTGGAGGCAAAGACTCTTTTTGAACTCTTTGTCATGTTCCTCAAACCATTCCTGAACAACTGTCAGGGAGCATTATCCTGCTGAAAGAGGCCACTGCCATTAGGGAATACCGTTGCCATGAAGGGGTGTCCGCTGGGACTCCATAACCTTAGACCTATTGCTTATTAAACCACGATATTTCAAAGTGCATTCTGGGTTGAGCAAGCGGAGCAGAATCTTAAGAAAGGTGCTCTCCGCTCAGGTGGAATTATCAGCGCTCAGCTCCCCACTCCGATCCGCTCACATGCTCTGGTTCTGACACCTTTCTATCATAGCCAGGACAGGCACTATATCAGCAATTTATGCTACAGTAGCTCTTCTGTGGGATCGGACCAGACGGACTAGCCTTCACTCCCCACACGCATCAGTGAGCCTTGGGCGCCCATGACCCTGTCACAAGGTCACCAGTTGTCCTTCCTTGGACTACTTTTGGTAGGTACTAACCACTGCATACCGGGAACATCCCACGAGACCTGCCATTTTGAGATGCTCTGACTCAGTCATCTAACCATCACAATTTGGCCCTTGTCAAAGTCGCTCAGATCCTTACACCTACCCATTTTTACTGCTTCCAACACATCAACTTCAAGAACTGATTTTTCATTTGCTGCCTAATATATCCCACCCCTTGAGAGGTGCCATTGTAATGAGAGAATCAATGTTATTCACCTGTCATTGGTTTTAATGTTATGGCTGATCAGTGTATACCGTCTGTGTTGTGCACCCTGAAATGTTGTGATGCGAAGTGGTGACATTTCTTCTGCGGGTTTTATCAAGGGTATCAAGGTAATACTATTCTAAATTTATCTGAAGTGTAAACAATAAAATTTTAAACAATAAAGTCTAAACAATAAAATTTCCCTCCATCTTCTACATGCTGAAGAATTGCAGTCTATTAACATCATATACAGAATAGCTCACAACAGAAACCGATTTAAAAACAATGCTTCCTAAAAATACCAGTTTAGCACTATTAGTTCCTCAGGGTGGTGTCTTTAATAGAATGTCTCCTCTGTGGAAATTGGACATAGAATAGGACAATGTTCTTCTGATCTCTCTCTATATATATATATGTAAATATAGATCAGAGCTAGCTGATTTCTAATTCAGCCTTGTATCTATTTAGCTAGCCTGCCAACTTCTACAGTTACTTTGCGATATAAATATTAATTTAACAGACACTACTTAATTATCAGAAGTAAAACACTCTAGGAAGTTAATAGGGTTTTATATATATATATATATATATATATATATATATATATATATATATATATATATATATTCCTAAAACATGCCTTCAAACGTGCTACAAAACTTTCCCTTGTGCTACTGCTCTTTTAGCCAGCTGGGTCATCTGGATTTTTAAAGGAAATCCTAGTCTCAATTTAAACTGACATGACTGTACTCTATCTTTTACTTTTACTATATATTGCATACTGCACTGTTTATTTTACTTTAAAAGTACAGCTAAATAATTAGCAACTTTGGCTGTCTGCTGTCAATACGGTCTAACAGGCTCAAATCCTATTAACTTCCTAAAGTGTTTTACTTCTGATAATTAAGTAGTGTCTGTTAAATTAATATTTATATCGCAAAGTAACTGTAGAAGTTGGCAGGCTAGCTAAATAGATACAAGGCTGAATTAGAAATCAGCTAGCTCTGTAAGCTAGCTAAATTAGCTCACATACTAAACACAAAATATTTTAAACGAAGCTACTGACAGTAAGGAAACTCACTCACCACACTGCCTTCTTTCCAGTCCATGACTGCTGCATTCAAATGTTGTAGTTTATATAAACTAAAACTACACCAACACTGTGAGGAAAGCTAAAGCTAAAGACTAAAGCGAACCAGCACTGAGCCGAGTGTGCGGTCTACTTCCTGGATACCGGAAACGACTCTAGCACCTTGATTGGTCAGTTTCTAGCACCGTCATGCAGATGGAGTGTCGCAACACGACGTTATCGCACATTGTTGAAATTCTAGGCATTGTTTAAAAAAGAAAAAAAAAAAACAAAACAGTGTAACTGTAACAATGTAACTCAAGAATACGGAAGTCCAGCTAGGCCACGGGTTATTTCTTTTTTTCTTGTGATCTCAAGAAATGCATTATTATACTGTGACGAGTATGTATATCAGAGAGCTCCTTAACAGAAAGCAACTGATAAAATAGTAGAATTGCGGCCTTACAGCACAAAGGTTGTGGGTTTGATCCTGAACTCGGGTGATTCTGTGGCATTCTCCCCAAATTTCCCCTTCTATCTATCTATCTACTGTAACAATGAAACTGACCACCCGTTCAGGATTACTATAGTTTTCACTACTATATTTGCAGATTTTTGAGTCACCTTCTCAAGTGCCTGACACTAATTTGGAAATGGTCTAGCACTGACAAACATAAGACAAGATAGATGGATGGATGGATGTCCTTTAGTTATCCCGAAGGGGAAATTTGGAAAAATACAGTCAGATGCCACACAGCCACCTTGAGCTCAGATTGACCCCACAACCTTAGGGCTGTAATTCCCTGCACCAGCTACTTTCTGTTATGGAGCTCCCTGATGTTTAGTATGTATACCCAATAATGCATTGATAATGCAATACTGTTGTTCTCAAAAAAACAACTTTGTTATCTTGAGATGACAAGGAAAAAACAAAAACACATGGACTTCTGTACAGTAAAGGACAGGATTCACAACAATCACAATAATACAAATTATATAAGAGAATTTATGTCTTAAAACATCTTAAATATGTTTTTTAAACTGTTAGGTATTAAATTCTAAGTTTACTATTTAAGACCAATTTAGAAATCATTTTTGGACACTGTTGGCACTGAGGATACCAGATCCTTGTTCCCTGCCTGATTTGTGCCACACATAAATAATTTGCAGATAAGGGAGCAATTCTGCTGCCCCATCTGTACAATGCACGCATTAACAGTTTAGGGGCGAATCAATCCGTCACGCATGTAGCAATAGTTACGGGGGTAGATTTCGGGTTTGAATCCTCCTTGAAATATTTTTCAGTTCCAAATGCTTTATTCCTGGATGGTTAACATACACAGCACAGTTTATTAGGCCTATATATACCTTTTATGAACATCATTAAATCACAAGTATTGTGCAAAATGTTATTCAATATCAAGAAAAGTTTTGTGCAATAATTGCACTGAAATGATTTTCATACACAGTGAGCAGGATGTTCTTCTTTGGTTACTTCACTTTGATATGATAGACTTAAAGTTAAAACTCTAATAAAATCAGAAATAACTCCGATGCTCATACTCAAGCTCCTTTCAACACACTTGTCACAACAGCACTGTTTGACTCTATAGTATACAGTTTTAGAAGATAAATTATTTATAATCTCACTATTATAAAGTGATATTTATAATAGGGAAGAGGAAAAGACTTCCAGATCACATTTATAAGATAAATTGTAATTTCCTACATATTGCTAACATCTTACATTAATAAGAAATTCATTTTTGGCTACACTACTGCAAGTAAGAGGAGGCGCATGTGATACAGGTCTGTTCTGCTATGGCAGAAAGAAAAAGACGCATGGAGTTATCTCCCTCTAGTAAACAATAATGAGGCAAAATATGAGGAATGGATGACTTGTTTACTGGTGCACAATAAAGATTTTTTATTCCAACTAGGAGTCCATATTTGTCACAATATATCAGATTTGTGATGGATGTCATACTGTTAATTTCCCAAGTGGGAGAAAAGTGAAAATTTGAGAGTGACAATTTGGGAAAGGTTTATCAATAGAGCCTAAGAAGATGACCATAAAAGTAAAATTGTCTGATAGGTCAGTCTGCAACACAAAAGGGAGAGAAATGTTAGGGGAGTGAAGCAAGAGGGCCCCCACAGAGAGCCTCTTTAACACTCATAAAGGCACGCTGGCACTGCTCCAACCACTGGACCGGATCTAGATTATTAGTGAGATCAGTCAGCAGGCTGGGAGGTCTGAATAATTAGGGACAAACCTGTGATAATATCCCACCAGCCCCAGGAACTGTCGCACCTCCTTTTTGGTCGTGGGTCTTAGGCAGGCCGCAGTCACACCAGTCTTATTAATTTGGGGAAGATTTTAGGACCACCCTCACATGCTGCCCATGGCACTCCCAATCTTTTCTATAGATTATTATGTCATCTAAATAGGCAGCGGCATATGTGCTTTGGGGCCGTAATACCCAATCCATCAATCTTTAAAATTTAGCCAGGGCTCTGAAAAGTCTGACCCGAAGATATAAAGCCTGAAACCGAAGAGTGTAGAGAAAGTTATTTTTTTTCCTTGGACATTGGTGACAAGGAAATCTGCCAATACCCCTTGATTAAATCTGGGTTGAATAAAAATGAGCCATGCCTAGCCAATCCAGGAGCTCATCAATACGAGGCATGGGATAGGCATCAAATGTCAAAACCTTGTTCACCTTGCAGAAGTCCCCACAAAGGGACTGCACCTCCGGCCTTGTATAACAGCACAATGGGGCTGTTTCATTCACCATGGGATTCCTCTATTACTCCCATCTCTAGCATTTTCCACGATTCTTCCAGAACCATTTTTTTCTTGTGTTCAGGTAATCAGTATGGGTGGCTGTGTACAACCACACTGGTCGGAGTCTCTATGTGGTGTTCAGTCTGAAGCTATCTCAGATCACAGAGTTTTATCAGTAATCTCCCAGAGTTACCAACCAAGATTTGATCACCGTCTGATCCCAAAGAACTGGACCAGGCAACTGAATGCTTAGAATCAACATTCTGCTACACATTAGATAAGGTAGCTCCATGTAAAAGAAAAATAATTAGAGAGAAAAAGCTAGCACCCTGGTATAATGATCACACACACACACCTTAAAACAGACCACTCGAAAATTAGAACATAAATGGAGTCAAACTATATTGGTAGTATTTCAAATAGCATGGAAGGAGAGCCTTCTGAGCTATAGAAAAGCTCTTAGCACTGCTAGATCAATGTATCTCTCCACCCTAATTGAAGATAACAAAAATAATCGTAGATTCTTATTTAATACTGTAGCAAAATTAACTAGGAATAAAACCACAATAGAAACATGCATGCAATCATTATACAGCAGTGATGACTTCATGAATTTTTTCAATGACAAAATTAAAAATATCAGGCAAAAAATTCAGACTATTAATTTAAAACCAGACAGTTTTATAACTAACCCTGTAGATAATAATATAATGATATCAGACCAATGATTAGAATGTTTTACTCCCCTTCAAGAGACCAAACTAATTTCACTAATTTCATCAAAATCATCGACCTGTATACTAGATCCCTTACCTACATGTTTCTTCAAACAGATAATTCCAGAAACAATCAAACCTCTTCTAAAAATAATCAATTCTTCCCTTAGCACTGGCTATGTACCTAATCTTTTAAACTAGCAGTTATCAAACCCCTGATTAAAAAACCTGTCAGCTATCTAACTATAGGTCAATATCAAACCTTCCCTTTATCTCCAAGATCCTAGAAAAGGTTGTAGCACATCATAGCACAGAGACAGCACTGGTTAAAGTGGTAAATGACCTACCACTGGCCTCTGATCAGGGTTGTGTCTCCTTGCTTGTGCTGCTTAATCTTAGTGCAGCTTTTGATACCATTGATCATGCTATTCTCCTCAATAGACTAGAAAATGTTGTAGGCGTTAAGGGAACGGCCCTCTCCTGGCTTAGGTCTTATTTGACTGATCATTATCAGTTTGTAGATGTAAATGGTGACTTCTCTACACATACTAAGGTAATGTCTGGTGTTCCGCAAGGCTCTGTTTTAGGCCCACTGCTCTTTTCTTTATACAGTGGATATAAAAAGTCTACACACCCCTGTTAAAATGCCAGGTTTCTGGTGATGTAAAAAAATGAGACCAAGATAAATCATTTCAGAACTTTTTCCACCTTTAATGGGACCTATAACCTGTACAACTCATCTGAAAAACAAACTGAAAACTTTTAGGGGGGGGCGAGTAAAAAAAAAAAATAAAAAATAATGTGGTTGCATAAGTGTGCACACCCTCTTATAACTAGGGATGTGGCTGTGTTCAGAATTAAGCAATCACATTCAAACTCATGTTAAATAGGAGTCAGTACACACCTGCCATCATTTAAAGTGCCTCTGATTAACCCCAAATAAAGTTCAGCTGTTCTAGTAGGCTTTTCCTGACATTTTCTTAGTCGCATCTTACAGCAAAAGCCATGGTCCACAGAGAGCTTCCACAGCATCAGAGCGATCTGATTATTAAAAGGTATCAGTCAGGAGAAGGGTACAAAAGAATTTCCAAGGCATTAGATATACCATGGAACACAGTGAAGACAATCATCATCAAGTGGAGAAAATGTGGCGCAACAGCGACATTACCAAGAACTGGATGTCCCTCCAAAATTGATGAAAAGACGAGAAGAAAACTGGTCAGGGAGGCTGCCAAGAGGCCTACAGCAACATTAAAGGAGCTGCAGGAATTTCTGGCAAGTACTGGCTGTGTAGTACATGTGACAACAATCTCCCGTATTCTTCATATGTCTGGGCTATGGGATAGGGTGGCAAGACGGAAGCCTTTTTTTTACAAAGAAAAACATCCAAGCCCGGCTAAATTTTGCAAAAACACATTTGAAGTCTCCCAAAAGTGTGTGGGAAAATGTGTTATGTTCTGATGAAACCAAGGTTGAACTTTTTGGCCATAATTCCAAAAAGTATGTTTGGCACAAAAAGAACACTGCACATCACCAGAAGAACACCATACCCACAGTGAAGCATGGTGGTGGCAGCATCATGCTTTGGGGCTGTTTTTCTTCAGCTGGAACTGGGGCCTTAGTCAAGGTAGAGGAAATTATGAACAGTTCCAAATACCAGTCAATACTGGCACAAAACCTTCAGGCTTCTGCTAGAAAGCTGAAGATGAAGAAGAACTTCATCTTTCAACATGACAATGACCCAAAGCATACATCCAAATCAACAAAAGAATGGCTTCACCAGAAGAAGATTAAAGTTTTGGAATGGCCCAGCCAGAGCCCAGACCTGAATCCGATTGAAAATCTGTGGGGTGATCTGAAGAGGGCCGTGCACAGGAGATGCCCTCGCAATCTGACAGATTTAGAGCGTTTTTGCAATGAAGTTTGTTTTTTTATTTTTACTCGCCCAACCTAAAAGATTTCAGTTTGTTTTTGTTTTTGAGTTATACAGGTTATAGGTCACATTAAAGGTGGAAAAAGTTCTGAAATGATTTATCTTGGTCTCATTTTTTTACATCACAGAAGCCTGGCATTTTAACAGGGGTGAGTAAACTTTTTATATCCACTGTATATGCTATCTCTGGGCAAAATTATTCCTAAACATGTTATTAGCTTCCACTGTTAACTTTCTTCTATTTAATTCTGACAAGACAGAAGTACTTGTACTAGGACCACATGTAGCTAGAACTAAGCATTCTGATTACATAATAACTCTGGATGGCCTTTCTGTTTCATCATGTGCAGTAGTAAAAGTCCTTGGTGTGATTATTGACTCCAGTCTTTCATTTGAAGCTCCTGTAGATAATATTACTAGAATAGCTGTCTTTCATCTCAGAAATATTGCTAAGATAAGAAATATAATGTCACTACATGTTAGTTCATGCTTTTGTTACCTCTAGGTTGGATTATTGTAATGCCTTGTTTTCTGGATGTTCCACTAGATGCATAAACAAGCTCCAGTTAGTCCAGAATGCAGCAGCCGGAGTCTTTACTAGAACCAGAAGATATGACCACATCACCCCTATCTTATCATTTTGATTATAAAATACTACTATTGACCTATAAAGCACTGAATGGTCTCACGCCACAGTACCTGAGTGAACTTTTGGTCTTTTATGATCCGCCATGCCTGCTTCGATCTAAAGGTGCAGGCTATTTGTTGGCACCTCGAATAGTGAAGGCTACAGCAAGGGAAGAGCTTTCTCTTACAAAGCCCCACAGTTATGGAAGAACCTTCCAATTAGTGTTCAGGACACAGATTCAGTCTCACAGTTTAAATCTAGACTGAAAATTTGTTTAGTCAAGCCTTTTGTGAATAGTTTTTTCTTAGGTAAAGGAGCAGGTCTGGAGGGTTCACAGGCATAGAGTGTTGTGGTGAACTGGGATGTTTGGATGCTGTCACCCTCCCTCTCTCAGGCATTCACTCAGGTTTGTCGACGGTGGAGTGGCTAGCTGCCTTATGTCCCAGGGTGCCCTCATGTCTGTGCTACCTTCTGGCTCTCCCTTTTAGTTATGCTGTCATCGCCTCTTTCTCTCTCTCTCTCTCTCTCTCTCTCTCTCTCTCTCTCTCTCTGCCGAACTACACATGCTACACTTGAGATGCCAATGATCCTGACCCCTTCTGCTCTCTGGACGTGCCTGATCCATCCTGATGCCCTACTTCTGGTTGGAGTTCTCATCGGTTGAGATCTCTCGCTGCTGCTTGGGGTGGCCCCACATGGACGGCCTTAAGAACATTGGAATTGTTGGGGAAGGTGCCACTTGGGGGCTGTGGAGATGGCTTCGGGATCTGTGATTGCTGTGGTGGCTTTGGGGCTGCGGTTGCCATGAGCAGCTTTATACTCAGGACTCCATCAGTGGACAGTGGATAAGTTTAACAAACCGGACTTCTTGTGAAAACTGTGATGAATTTACTGGTTGCACAACTGCATTTAGTACACCATTATAGAGTATATTATATACTATAATAGATTTATAGATTTTATAGATTTATAATTGCACTATCCATTAGCACCCAGATGAGGATGGGTTCCCTTTTGAGTCTGGTTCCTCTCAAGGTTTCTTCCTCATATCGTCTCAGGGAGTTTTTCCTTGCCACCGTCACCTCTGGCTTGCTCATTAGGGATAAATTCACATATTTACAAATTATTTTGGTTTAATTTAATTTGAATGTATTTATTTCTGTAAAGCTGTTTTGTGACAATGTCCATTGTTAAAAGCGCTATACAAATAAAATTGAATTCAATTCAATTCAATACAAGGACTTTATCTCCCAGTGCAAATTGTCACAGTTGGGAGTGCCTATTATAGAACCATTGTTGCCTCCTCTGACTCTGGAACAAATTCTCCTGTGATAAGTGATCCAGTATATGGAGTTTTTCTTGCAGGTCCAGAATGCATTGAATTTCATTTTTACTGGATGTTGGACTGGGTGTTGTCCTCCCAGTTTTCTTTAATCACATCCAACATGCCCCAGGACTTCCACCCATAAAATAATTCAAATGTGGAAAACCCTGCCTTGGAAGCGTCTAGGACTGCAAATAATGGGGCTTTCAATTTCCCAATTTTGGATATCTTTGTGCATAAATTGTGCAAGAATCATGTTTTTAAGCTTTCAATTAAAGCGCTGTACTAAACACTGGTGTGGATGGCTTTAATTCCCAGTACTTCATACAGTTCGTGTGGTGTATGTGACATAAATTATGTGCCTTGATTTATTAGGATCTCTTTCACGATCCCAACTCAGGAGATTACTCGAAACAGTGCCTTTGCTACGTTCTTCACGGAGAACATCCTCAGGGGCACTGCTTCGGGATATTGCATCGCATTTTCCACAAGAATTAATATGAAGCAATAACCCTGTGCTGACTGGTCTAATACCCCAAAGAGATCCATGCCAATTCTTTTGAAGGGGATCTAGATGAGGAGGGACATGCAATGGCGTGGTTGGGATGGCCAGCAGATTCACCAGCTGACGTTCACGGCATGACACACACCACCTGTATACATCACTGCAGGTGCCTGGACAATAAAAATGAGCCATTAACCATTTAATTATTTTACACTAATTATTTATCCAACCCTAGGTGTCCTGCCATGGTGTTATAATGAGCTGTGTGGTTAAAGCATTATTTGCTCCAGGCCACTGGCTCACCTTGCTTCCAAGATATTATTGGGTCATGAGTGGAAAGCACATGGATGCAAAAGACTGGCTTTGGATTTCAGTTCGCGGTATTTGAACTGGTTGTCCATACGAATGGTTAGTTGGATGAATTGTGTCAATGACATGGTGCACATCAGTTCAGTTTCTAGCAAGTAGCTGAGGCCTTTTTCAATGTAAACTCATTCCACCCACTTCCTACAACCAAAGTATGAAACATTAGAGCATAATCAGCAGCTGCCTGTTTACCTTGCCTCAGGGAAAGCAGTCTGGAAAGCAGAAAGCAGTGTGGTTGAATGTAGCTGTGAATGCTCTCCCGGAAAGCAGGGTGAGAACCTGGCAAATCTTTTCCAAATCCATAGAGAAATCATTAGGAGCACACATTGCATAAAGAAACCTTTGGACTTTCCTGGTGAACAATTGTATTTCTCAATTAAGGAGAGAGTGACTCATTGGGGTTGCACTTCCAGGTTAGCGTATGTGGTGGCATTGAGTACTTGGATATTGAGTGGCAGATATTCCCCCTACATGTGGAGAATCTCTTTCAAGGCATTGGACATTTGCTGAAGCTGCTGCTCATGGACGCTGAGCAATTGACCCTGGGAGGTGATGCCAGTCTGAATTCTAAGCTCTGCTGAATCCAGTTTTTGAGGCAAAGCCTTCTGTAACAAAGGGTTCACAGAGGCAGAAAAAGGATCCATGTGTCAAAATACAAGATATCAGAGTTAGACAGCCAGTTTTGTCACAGTTCTTTCAACCAACAAAAATTTCAGTTCATCCACAGATCATTGACAATTTGTTCTCCATTGCATCCCCCAGATGCTCTATAGGGATTAGGTCAGGGCTCTGGGAAGCATTCTTTCAAAAGGTGGCTGCTGTACTTTGGATCCTTATCATGCTGAAAAAATCAACTTCTGTCACTTGAATAACTTGAATTTCTCTCTCTCTGTACCCATGCTTGTTGATCCTGTTTTGAATACTTTGTGTTTTAATTGTATAATCATTGATGTCTGAAGCAGTCATTGCTGCTATTTCTAACATCTAGCCCTGACACCAGAGGGCATTCTTCCACAAATATTAAAATGTCTTCTTCACTTGTCTCGATCACGTCCTGTTTCTCTGATATATAAAGTCTGTGAACATGCACTTTGATGTGAAGCCTTTTTGTTTGCCTGCAAATTGTGGTCTGAGATCTGAGCCCTGTGCAGTTCTAACGAAGTTCCTTGAAAACAATCTGAATGTCAAGTTGGAAAAGTGTGCAGTTGAGCAGTTGCAGAATACATAATCTCGAACAAAAGGACTGTGTATGTGTGTATGCAGGTACGTTTTAGTCACATTATTTTGAGAAGCTGGAGGAGTGCATTATCTGTTCTTGGAAAAAGAAAAATACTCTCTGAGATACAGCTGCATTCTCAATATAATCACATGTAATAGTGTACTTATTAAGTTGCATGTTATTTTCTTTTTTCTTTCTTTTTTCATTTTTACTATTAAGAAAAATTCATGTATATGTACTGTGACAATTGCTGCTTACTACATAGTTCATGAAGTTGCAGATACGTACTGGTAGCCATCCCAGTAAAGTTTTTGCACAGTACTGGTAAGCTTATGAGCAGTTGCAATACATAATCTCAAACAAAAGGATTGTGTATGTGTGTATGCAAGCACAATAATAGACACAGACAGAGAGGAGGAAGGAAGGAGAACACGCTGACACAGCAACACCCGTTAAATCTGCAAATTTCCATAGATGTTTCATAAGAGGTTTTAGCACTGTGGCAGCCCCTCTCAGCTCTCTCCTTAAAAGTAAACCTAAAGTGGAATCCTGAGGCACTGACAGCTTTTGACGCAGTGAAGCAGTTTCACCACTGCCCCCATCTTGCAACACCCAGACCCTAACCTCCAGTTCACAGTGGAGGTCAATGCCTCTTCAAAGATATTCGGCCAAGCTTTACCCTTGTGCCTTTTTCTTCAGGAATCTAACATCTTCAGAAAGGAATTAGAATGTGGGGAACCGAGAGTTGCTGGCCACCAAAGCTGGTCTACAGAAGTGGCACCACTGGCTGGAGGGAGCCAAGATTTCTTTCATCACTGTCACCAATCACAAGAACCTAGAATACATCAAGTCAGCCAAGAGGCTGGTGGGCACTATTCTTTACCCTTTTCAACTTTACATTCATCTACAGGACAGGTTTCAAAAATGGTAACGCCGATGCCCTCTCCCAAATGTTTGAGAACTCTTACACCAAGCCTGAACCTGAAATCATTCTTCCCGAGTCTTGTTTTGCAGCCCTGGGACAGTGGTAGATCATGGGAGAAATAGCATACACAACAAAGTGATCCCCCACAGTGTCCAACAACCCCTGTATGCATACCCAGGTCCACAAAAGAAGAGATGGGCTAGGTGGACATCTCTCTCAACTCAAGACAGCCAGGCACCACCAGGACACCTTGAGACAAGTTGTGGAGAGGTATGTAACACATGATCTGTATGCCCCCAAACCTGAACATAATGTCAGCTACCCACAGGCCTTCTGCAACCTCTCCCCATTCCACAACAACCCTGGTCACACATAGCCGTAGTTTTCATTTAAGACCTGCCCAATTACTACCCAAGGATAACCAGAAAGACCCTCTGAGGACAGCGGTTGTGTCCGTTCTAGATTAAGTAGGGGTTAATCAGAAAGTAATAGGACCCACTCATAATGGTGGTCACACTCTTTATCCAATACTAACCTTCGTATTAAATATAGAAAATACAGTCACATTTCCTCAGTGTGCAGCTATCTCAGATCATTATCTCATCTCATTTAAAATGTGTCTTAGTTATAATATATGTACCTTGTCATGCTACCACGTCAAATGTACATTCACCTCAGCTACTGCATATAGTTTATCAATAATATCACAGAGTTATCAACTTTGATTGGATCACCCCACAGAACTTGATTAGGCAATTGAATGCTTAGAGTCAACGTTCCACTACACTCTACATAATGTAGCGCCACTTAAAAAAAATAATTAGAGAGAAAAAACTAGCACCCTCGTATAAAGATTGCACACACACCTTAAAACAAACCACTTGAAAATTAGAATGGAAATGGCATCAAACTAAATTGGTAGGATTTCAAACAGCATGGAAGGAGAGCCTCCTGAGCTATAGAAAATCTTAGTGCTGCTAGATCAGTGTATCTCCACACCCTAATAGAAGATAACAAATATAATCCTAGATCCTTATTTAATACAGTAGCAAATTTAACAAGGAATAAGACCACCACAGAAGCATGCACACCATCAATATGTAGTAGCAATGACTTCATGAATTTTTTCAATGACTATTGAAAATAACAGGCAAAAAATTCAGACTATAAATTTAAAGCCAGATAATTTGATAACTAACCCTGCAGATAATGATATAACTATCAGATCAGCAATTAGTATGTTAGAAGCAATTGAACCTCTTCTAAAAATAATCAGTTCTTCCCTTAGCACTGGCTATGTACCTAAATCTTTTAAACTAGCAGTCATCAAACCCTGATTAAAAAACCTGACCTCAACCCATGTCAGCTGTTCAACTATAGGCCAATATCAAACCTCCCCTTTATCTCCAAGAAAAGGTTGCAGCACTGCAGTTATGCTCATACCTACTGGCTCATACCTACATAACTACTGGTCTCTAATCAGGGTTGTGTCTCCTTGCTTGTGTTGCTCGACCTTAGAGCAATTTTTGATACCATTAATTATACTATTCTCCTTGATAGACTAGAAAAGTCTGTTGTTGGAGTTAAGGGAACGGCCCTCTCCTGGCTCAGGCCTTACTTGACTTATCATTATCAGTTTGTAGATGTAAATGGTGACTTCTCTACACATATGTTTGGTGTTTCACAAGGCTCTGTTTTAGGGCCACTGCTCTTTTCTTTATATATGCTACCTCTGGGCAAAATTATTCCTAAGCATGTTATTAGCTTCCACTGTTAACTTTCTCCTACTTAATTCTGACAAGACAGAAGTACTTGTACTAGGACCACATGTAGCTAGAACTAAGCATTCTGATTACATAATAACTCTAGATGGCCTTTCTGTTTCATCATGTGCAGTAGTAAAAGTCCTTGGTGTGATTATTGACTCCAGTCTTTCATTTGAAGCTCATGTAGATAATATTACTAGGATAGCTGTCGTTCGTCTCAGAAATATTGCTAAGATAAGAAATATAATGTCACTACATGTTAGTTCATGCTTTCTTCAGTGAGTGTCCTTACTAGAACCAGAAGATATGACCACGTCACCCTGTTGTATCCACACTGCATTGGCTCCCAATCAAATTTTGCATTTATTATAAAATACTATAAATATTGACCTATAAAGCACTGAATGGTCTCATGCCATAGTACCTGAGAGAACTTCATTTTATGATCCATCACACCTACTATGATTAATATTTGCAGGCTCTTTGTTGGTACCTTGAATAGTGAAGGCTACAGATTTCTCTTACAATGCCCCACACTTTTGGAACAACCTTCTAATTAGTGTTTGGGACTCAGACACAGTC
Organism: Pangasianodon gigas; assembly: GCA_022758105.1. Taxonomy (NCBI): domain Eukaryota; kingdom Metazoa; phylum Chordata; class Actinopteri; order Siluriformes; family Pangasiidae; genus Pangasianodon; species Pangasianodon gigas. Next base: position 25,120,872 of record CM040464.1, on the reverse strand, counting down.
TCAGTGTTTAAGTCTAGGCTGAAAACATATTGGTTTAGTCAAGCCGTTTGTTAATAGTTTTTTCTTAGGTAAAGGAGCAGATCTGGAGGGTTCATGGGCATAGAGTGTTTTAGTAAACTGGGATGTTTGGATGATGTCACTTCTCCAAAGCCTACTGACTTGTATCATTATCTAAGCTACCTTCCTCCCTGCCAACTGCCAAAGTCCTGTTCAAGAAAGTTTTCAGAATTTGTGGTCTCCCCAAGGACATTGTCTCAGCTAGAGGGGTCCAATTTACATCCCGAGTGTGGCAGGGGCTTAATTAGCAAGCATCACTGTTTTAGATCTAACTTTTTTTTTAAATATCAGTCTTATAAATATAACTATTTATGTATTCAAACTGCTATAATTTCTACCAAGAATGCAAACAAATCAAGCACTGGTAGTGTGGAGTCTAGAAATAGACACAAAGGAAAATGGTTATGGATGAAATTACTTGCTTTTATTACTTGTAACTATAGTCGAGAAGGAAGATTAAATAAACAGCAAAGAAGGCTTGTGTGAGTGTAAGTCAGTCAGGTTAGGCACACTGGTAGTGAGTTGACTGGACCTGTTCTCTCAGCTTGTATTTAGTAATTGCTTTATCCTCATCAGGGTCAAGGTGGATCTGGAGCTTATAACAATTGCAATAAATGTAGTATATTTATTGCTGCAACAATAGCCTCCATACTAATGGCAGCAAAATTATGGAGTAGAGAGGTAGCAGCGATATATAGTATATAGTGATATATACACCAAGTCCACTTCAAATCCTCTCTTCCTATTACTCTGGCACAAGGATTAATTAGTTTAATTCATAAAGTGAAGTGACGTGACTAGTGGCCAAGTATGGTGACTCATACTCGGAATTTGTGCTCTGCATTTAACCCATCCAAGTGCACACACACAGTAGTGAACACACACCCGGAGCAGTGGGCAGCCTTTTTTTTTGCTGCGGCGCCCGGGGAGCAGTTGGGGGTTCGGTGCCTTGCTCAAGGGTCTCACCTCAGTCGTGGTATTGAGGGTGGAGGAGAGCGCTGGTCATTCACTCCCCCCACCTACAATCCCTGCCGGACCTGAGACTCGAACCCACAACCTTCAGGTTCACCTTCAGGTTGCAAGTCCGACTCTCTATCCATTAGGCCACGACTGCCCCACCTGGCCACGACTGCCCCACATTAGGCCACGACTGCCCCAGATCTCGCAAAGATCTCGCAAAGAATTGGCACCCAATCTTTTTTCCAGATAACAATTAGTTTTGGCAAAAAAGTTTAAAAAAAAAAATTAGATAATATTGTTGATGAAGTTGGGTTTTATGAGGGATAAGCATATCACAAACAATATTAGATCTTGTTCAGTATTAGGTCTTGGATGTACTTGATTATCCATATGTATGCCCTGATAATACCTTTATTATTTTTCTAGATTTCTATAAAGCACTTAACATGGTAGAACATAGATTTATTTTTTGCTCCTTAGAAAAATTAGGGTTCTGTGAATTTTTCCACAAGTCTGTTAGGACTATGTACAAAAATTGAAACTGTTCAAATAAATTGAATGTTGGTACTTTTCCCAGGTTTTCTTTAACTGCATTAAGCAAGGATGTCCTTTATCTGCATATCTTTTTCTTCTCTGTACTCAACTACTCACAGCTCATATTAAAAGTAGTGCATTAATAGGGATTTCAGTTGGTGACAAGGAGATTGTTATAAGTCAGTTAGCAGATGATACTACTTTGTTTCTTAGAGATTCTAGCCAAGAGACTATTGCAAAAGATACAATACAACTATTTTCTAAAGCTTCTGTACTCTGTCTAAACCTCAAGAACTGTGAACTGCTAGCCATCAGTATTGGTGAAGGGCCTTTTATTTGCAATATTCCCATCAAATAAGAGGTTAAATATTTTGGAATTACAATTATTAAGGACAAATTCCATAGATGTGCTCTAAACTTTAGTCCAATCGTAGATAACACTCAGATGAAATTTAATTACTGGTTACAAAGAGATCTATCATTAAAAGGAAGAATTTTATTAACTAACAGAGAAAGCAGGGGGGTCACATGATGCGTTGTAAGGAGTAACAGTGCGACGGCTGAGCTCCCCAATCTTTTTCTGTGAAGTCTTTTTAATTATGCCCAAATATTGAAACAAACATGAAGACTGCTTATTGAGAATGTCCCTGTCTGACTTGTGGTCATTATCACTGAGCAACAAGAGAATTCTCCTTTCAAAACCGATAAGGAAGATATTAGCTAACCAGCCTCCATGAGCACAACTTAGCACGGCATCGGCTAGTGATGTGGACATGCTAATTGCGAGAATCAGCAGGGGTGATTGACAACATAAAGTCTTCTCTGGATCAGAGAATAGACACAATAACTTTGTCTATTAATGCTGTATGTGAAAAGATCACCTCGACGGAGAAAAGGCTTGATGAAGCTGAGAAACACCAAAAAACAGACCAGCTCTGCCTACTTTAAGGCTCTTATCACACCCTGCTCGGCACCACGCTCCCCTTGAGCCTCTAGTATGACTCAACTTTCATCAAAACTCTTCTCTATCCTGGCACCCAGGTGGTGGAATGAACTCTCCCTGAGTGTCTGAACAGCTAAGTCCCTGGCTGTCTTTCAACAAAGGCCAACCTTCTCACCAAGTGCTTAGCAGTTCATTAATTTGTCTATTTAAAAAAAACAACTTTGTCTCATTCAGAATGTTCTGTTCTGATGGCTAAATTTCTTGTATTAATGCCTCTGGACTGCCTCAGATATGGCATGATAGACCATTTCTTTAATTCACAATGTGCATAAAAATCACAACAGCGTCTGTAGAAAAAATGACACTGCTTAACAGTCTCCTTAAATTTAACTAGCATGACTGCAAGCGTAATACTGGTGCTTCTCAGATTTCATGTTAGGATTGAATGCTGAAATTTCCATTGTACCTAACTGAAATGTCTTTACACATTTTACACCTAACCTCAAACAATGACTGTACATGTGAGTGGACATAATGCCACCATTTACCGTCATTGTTTGGTTTTAAAGCCTTTTTTGGTCAAACTGAATGGTCTTGACTGAGTTTGAGTAGGTCAAAATTGGAGCCAGAGTCTATGCAGTAGAGACCTGCAGAACAGAACATACACAGTAGATACAGCTGGTCGGACTGTGGGACCGCCTGTCCCCTGCCCATATTGGTCGTGGACACACAAGAAGGAACACCTGGCTAACTTTACCAAGCTACTTTGAGTCACACAGTCAATGGTAAATTTTTATTAAATTTAGTTAATTTTAGCTGCCTTGGTTTATGCCATTACTTCATGTACTCATGTGGTTTTCTAGGTCTAATATCAGTACAACAAGCTAGCTTAGATATCAAAATGAGCAACACATGGCAAGAAATGCAAAGAACTCTCCACTGAGGGTCTGTTAGAACAGTTTATAGCAGAACAAGACATGGCTTTGCTACAGAACTATCAAAAGCTTCAAGTGCGTGTTAAAAAGTGAGTAAGCGTTCATGAGGGTCTTGGGAGAGATATCAAGTGCATCAAGATATCAACTGAAATTGTTAAAATGACAGAACACTATTCCAGACAATATTTTGTGGAGATGTAACCTAAAATGTAAGTTTCGCTTGTTTTCATTCACTAACTTGGTAATAGACAGAGTCAAAAATTGTACTGGAGCCAGTCATTAGAGGGCTTCAGAGATATTTTGACTTTACTTTTGAATCCCTGTTACAACACCTACCCATATATATGTAAGTCATTGCCTCAAACAGTTACTTGCTGGTACCTGTGGTTACCTGATGCACAGCCACTGCCCGATTTGCAAAGTGATCGCAAATGTGCCAGTGTTGAGCAAGTGCACACATTTTTTTTACGATTCTATACAATCTGTACCGCACACGTGTGTCATTTCACAATATGACGGCACATTTTGTGACATTTAAAAACAGCTCATATGCCGTATTCGAAAGCATAATTATTTTAGGAACAGCATCAATTACCACAGCAAATTCACTTTTTATGTTTTATTATATTTTATAAAAATATAAGAATTTGTTTATGAAAATGGGATTTCTTATTTGGTAGTTTTGACACATTGAAATTATTATATAACAAAAAGATTGGAGACCATCCACTTTGAATACAAAATTGGAAATAATATTCCATAAGGGCTAGATGAAAATTCTCTTAATCATCTTAAATTTATTTTTATAGAAAGGAAATGGAGGAAGTTTAGACTACCATACTCAATACTATACACAACAGACCTTTTAACATTATGCCTTTTATGTTATGATAAATGTTTGTATTGTGGGGTTTGCATTTATATATCATAATCAATGCATTTGTATATTATAATCAATGACTGTATATATGCAAGTATATGTGGTTAAGGCTCTGGGTTACTGATCAGAAGGTTAGGGGTTCAAGCCCCAGCACTGTCAACCTGCTGCTGTTGGGCACTTGAGCAAGGTCCTTAACCACATCTGCTCCGGGGTGCTGTATCATGGCTGACCCTGTGCTCCGACCAGAGCTTCCTAGCAAGCTGGGATATGCAAAAAACTGCATTTCATTGGCTCTGTACTTGTACTCTGCACAATGACAATAAAGTTGACTCTAATCTAATCTAATCTAATCTGGGTGGACTTTGTAACAGGATTAAGTTAAGACAAAATTTCTCTGAGGCCCTCTAGTGGCCGGCTGCAGTACAAATTTTAACCCCACCCATTCCCATGTAAGTGAATCGAACACAAGCCAGACTTAACATTGTAGATTACATCTCCACAAATTATTTTCAAGAAGTGTTCTGTTGTTTTTACAAGTTCAGTTGAGCTTGATATCTCCCCTAATATTTTTCCTTACAATAAATGCATTTTATAGGAATCAGGGATGCAGGAAGATGTTTTACAATGGGGGTGCGTTAGAAAACATGTCAAACTAAGTGGTGTTTATTTTAAAGAACGATACAAGCACACTATTCAAACAAAACATCTACCAAAAATAGATTTCTTAAAAAATATAAAAATAGTACATATGCTGGCCATAAGTAATTGGACACTTAAGATTATTCTTGTTGTTACAGTTGATCCATATGTAGTTCATGTTATGAACTACATCATAGGGTTACGCTGATAGGGGCACCTGTATGAAATTGAAGGTAACTGACTACATACATCCACTGTAAATTACCTTGAGACCAGCTGTTTAAAAGCAATTGCAGGAATGACTAAGAGAGAAATAAGTTTTTAAAAAAGTTCTAGCATCTTTTTGCACAAAATAAAGCCACACTATTCCCCAGACTCATCAAAAAAAGTTCAAAGATGAATGACTTGTTAATGAAAACAGACAACCTACAGACAGACCCAGAAAGACCACCTGCAGACTGGACAGGATAATTGGGAGTAAAATCAAGAAAAACAGGCAATGTAACAAGGGACTCACAGAGGCAGAATACAGGTCCAAGCACAGGACGTTTATTAACACAATGCTCAGTCCAGGTTGTCAACAAAACGCCCTTGGTAAGCAAACAGATCCAAAACAATCATCCAAAAATATAGTCATTAAGCAAGGCAGGGTCAAAATACCAAATATCATGAACTACATCAAAACAGAAGGGCAAGGCAAAAGACAAGACACAAGACAAGACTAGGTCACACATGTAGATTATGAATTTGGTTTGGCTCAACGTTATTATTTGTGATGTGTGGCGGGGAGGTTGAGTGCGTTTAAAGGCCAGTTGAAAAGTATATTTTGTTTATTGTTTGTTAATTTTGATTTTTAGGTTTGCTGGCCGGGAGACTGGACGTGAGGTTTTATTATTTATCGTTCTGTATGTACATTGTTTTGTGATGTTATTTAAATTTTTTTTGTTTAAATGTGATTTGTTTTTAAAAGGATGGGTTTCTTCAGTGGTGGGGCAAGATGGCCCCATTTCATAATTTTTCATTTCTGTGTTGTTACAACTAAATTGTTGACATGCTAAACTCCTGTATAAACATGTATAAACATGTTAAAATTTACCAGTAAATGGACACTGTTCTTAAGAGGGCATCTTCCCCCATCTTACCCTACATTTAGTTGGAGGAGGAAGTAAATTATTTGAGGTTAATGTCATTAACCAAAAAAGATGAAAGAAAACAAGCAAGTAAACAAAACTTATCATTAAAAAATAAACTATTATTCTGAAGAAGTAAGCTTTAGTTTAGTAACCAACAAGAGGGTGCTGTCTGAAAATACAGCTCCAGGTCTAGCTGAGGCCCCAGTAGCTATATGATCCTAATTTATTTGGGTTCTGAGGGTGGGTGAGGGAGGTTTCAGCTGTGTATTTGCATAATTTACATTAATTACAGTCTGAGGTGCAACCTGGTGGCGTCGGATGGACCGAAACATAATGTCCCAGAGGTGTTCTATTGGATTTAGGTCAGGCAAGCGTGGGGGCCATTCAGTGGTATCAATTCCTTCATTCTCCAGGAACTGCCTGCATACTCTCGCCACATGAGGCCGGGCATTGTCGTGCACCAGGAGGAACCCAGGACCCACTGCACCAGCGTAGGGTCTGACAGTGGGTCCAAGGATTTCATCTCGATACCTAATGGCAGTCAGGGTGCCATTGTCTAGCCTGTAGAGGTCTGTGCATCCCTCCATGGATATGCCTCCCCAGACCATCACTGACTCACCACCAAACCGGTCATGCTGAACGATGTTACAGGCAGCATAATGTTCTCCATGGCTTCTCCAGACCCTTTCACGTCTGTCACATGTGCTGAGGGTGAACCTGCTCTCATCTGTGAAAAGCACAGGGCGCCAGTGGCGGACCTGCCAATTCTGGTGTTCAATGGCAAATGCCAATCGAGCTCCACGGTGCCAGGCAGTGAGCACAGGGCCCACTAGAGGACGTCGGACCCTCAGGCCACCCTCATGAAGTCTGTTTCTGATTGTTTGGTCAGAGACATTCACACCAGTCATTCATACCGGTCCTGCTGATGGGTTAAGGACCTTCTCCGGCCCTGTCCTGCTCTCCTAGAGTAACTGCCTGTCTCCTGGAATCTCCTCCATGCTCTTGAGACTGTACTGGGAGACAGCAAACCTTCTGGCAATGGCACATATTGATGTGCCATCCTGGAGGAGTTGGACTGCCTGTGCAACCTCTGTAGGGTCCAGGTATCGCCTCATGCTACCAGTAGTGACACTGACCCTAGCCAAATGCAAAACTAGTGAAAAACAGTCAGAAAAGATGAGTAGGGAAAAAAATGTCAGTGGCCTCCACCTGTAAAACC
>CM040464.1:25098947-25109614 GCA_022758105.1 Pangasianodon gigas | reverse complement strand
GGAGGAACTCTGTAAAAAATGGCTGTAATTCCTAAACGGTTAATGCAATATTTTTGTTAAACCCCTTGAATTAAAGCTGAAAGTCTACGCTTCAGTCACATCTTGATTGCTTCATTTCAAATCCACTGTGGTGGTGTACAGAGGCAAAATTACCAAAACTGTGTCACTGTCCCAATATTTATGGACCTGACTGTATGTAAAGGTATATAATCTTTGTTTTTTTCTACATGCTGGTGAAGATGACCTGAGGTATTGGTGTTGGTAAGCTCAGTCTCCCCAGGTGTGAGTATTGCAATAAATAAATCATTTGTTGAAGAGTCTCTGTCTCTCTTTTTGCATTTCCAACACATGCACCACTTTACTGCATGGTTTTAATGTTACCTAAATGGGAGATGAACTATTCTGTTTTAACCCTGTACAAACAAAAGAAATATGCTTTCATATATTGACCCACCACACCTCATAGTTCACAAGGACCAAACCGAATATCTCTGCTGGGCTCTCAGAAAGTAATAATTTAATTCATTTTTTACATTTTGTAAAACTACACTTTTACAACTATATTCATTGTGCATATTTTTCATCATTATTAAAATAAAATCTTTTTGAACATTAAAAAGATCATTATAATTAAATGCCACTTAAAAGACCCCATTTCTGACTTACAGCTGAACTGTAAATGTGCCCCAGCTTTATGGTAGATTCTGACAGTATGTCCAGGAAACTTTTTTTTTTTTTTTTGGACATTTCTGAAATGTAAAAAAATCTAAAACCCAATGTAAATCTAGTAAAATATTATTAGATGGCTATTGTTGTAAACTGTAGTCTACACACAGCGGATACAAACCCCTGTTAAAATGGCATGTTTTCGTGATGTTAAAAATGAAACTTAGTTGAACCATGTCAGAACCTTTTTCACCTTTATTGTGAAATTGCAACATATAAAACTCAAGTGACAACCAGAAATGTTTTTTGGGAGGAAAAAAACCCTCCAATACCCAGATTGCATGTGTGTGCACTCCCGTTTATAACTGGAAACTTGGCAGTGTTCAGAATCAACCAACTGCATTCAAACATTCAAATGTTAAATACTAATTAGTATACACCTGCCATCAGTTAAAGTGTCTGATTAACCTATAGGATTTTCCAGACATCTTGGTAACATCCAACTGGAAAAGCCATGGGCCTCAAAGAGCTTACAGGAATTGAATAATGTTACATTCTGCAAATTGCTATAATTTGTGAATGAAAAATGACTTTTTTCAGGAGCCCTGTTTGTTTCTGTGTTTCCAGGGCATAATGGTAGGGTTACCTTTAAGAAACAACACTTCCAGTTTAAATCTGAATACAAAAACAGATATGAATATTTTGAGCACTAAACAGATACAGATACAAATACAGATAATGGCATTATGTTACACCCTACTGTATACAAAGGGACCCAGCAGTGCTCAGAATATTTATTTGTTTTTGAAAATGTCCTGTCTTAAATACTTTCCGGAAAACACCCATTTCGATGTGCCGTGGATATGAAGGACAAGGGCCGTCTCCCTTTAGAGACTCAGGTAAACAATATTGCTGGAAACATGAGTCGCACTATTTCAAAACTCCTTCAAAAAATTTATGACCATGGCAGGAAAGCAATTGTGGAAAATTCAGAACAATACCCATGGCATATCTGTTCTACTCAGTCTATTCACTCACATGCATAGATACCACCCTGCCTGCTAAGAAAACCCAGAAATTTTTATGCCCATGCATATTTTTATACCCAGCTATTTCAGAATTATTTAGAAACATTTGGTAAAACATACCTTGTCTGATTTCAAAAAAGTCAATGAGATCTTTCTTTTGGAATTCATACACAGGCAGTGCAGAATAGTCATAGTTTATTTGTCATGAAAATCACCTGCAGTGTCACTAATTGCTCAGCAACATTGCATTAGTAACCAGTGCATGATGCTAAAATTTTACTGGTATTATCTGGTAAATGAATCCATACAAGTTGTAGTGAATACAAACATCTGAGTAAAAAGTTAAAACTGTTTTTAAAATAAGACCAGAATCAAAGCTCAAAACTGACATAAAGATTAAAAAAACCTCATACTGTAATGTTCTGTTTGTAATTGACTATGTAACACTGTTTCCTCAAGAGTAAATAACACTAAAGCACAATAAACATACACAAAACACACTTTACAGAACAGACTGATTATTCAGATCTTTCCAAAGACCTAACTAAACAAAACTGATCTGTGGAAAACTTGCAGTTAGTCTCTAACTCACTCACAAACAGAAGAAAAAGCCATGAATGGCCACTAAGGACACTGAGTAATACTGAGGTAGATTAGAGATCTGCAAATCTGTAGATCTGTCAATCAGACACTCCTGGAGAAAGTGCTGGGATTTCACATCCTAATAATGTTTTAGTGATTACCGATTGTGTGTCCATAGTTCATGTACTTAAAGATGTTATTAATCATGTGAATGTAGAAATGCAAAGTGATTATTGCTCTTGATTATATTGTGTTCAGAGCTCATCATGGTTTCTGGTCAGATCTTCTCCATAGTTTGTCGCTTGACTTCCTACAAACATGTTCCAGTTCTGCAGAATCTCTTCTTTTGTCAGCATCTGATCCTGCACAATAAATATGCACACCAATTTATACCACACAAGTGATACTTTAACTCCCTGTCCAATCCAAGTAAACAGACAATACACACACACAGGTCCATAAGTATTTGGACAGTGACACAATTTTGAACAACATCTCAAGGGAGGAACCTCAGCATTCGGTGATGTCAATGGGTTCCAAACTTCACGCAGTCATTGACTGCAAAGGATTTGCATCCAAGTATTAAAAATAATCCTAATATTTCTATGTTAGTTTGTCCAATTACTTTTGAGCCTTTGAAAATAGAGAGACTCTGTAAAAAATGTGTGTAATTCCTAAATGGTTAATGCAATATTTTTTAACCCCTTGAATTAAAGCTGAAAGTCTACGCTTCAGTCACATCTTGATTGCTTCATTTCACAGCCATTGTGGTGGTGTACAGAGGCAAAATTACCAAAATTGTGTCACTGTCCAAATACTTATAGACCTAACTCTGTGTGTGTATGTATGTATGTATATATGTCTGTGTATGTATGTATATAATGTATATATATTTTTTTCTTCTAGTTTTAGCCGGAATCCACATTGGCTACAGCTCCCCTATTACCCCACATACATTTTCAAAAGGTAGAACGCAACTGACAAATATAAGTAATTCAGAATAAAAAAAATAAAAGCCCTGTCTCCTTCAGTGCAGAGGCAAGAGGAAAACAGGTGAGTGTCTGATGACTTAAGAGTGTGGATGAGATTCTCTGTCCTTTCCCCCTCTTCAGCAGAGAAGCTCATCAACACCCTGGTACATAATAAGCACTGGGCATAGCCAATACAACAATTTGGAATATCCTGAAAAAGAATCAAACCATTGGTGAAAACATTGCCTCCGCCTGCACTAGTAGACTGGCTGACAGACCTAAAGACTTAGATGAATTCTAACTTAAATTCATACTAAAGAAAATGAACTACATCCCAGGTTTCATTACATCCACCTCAGCTCACATTTGAAGCCTTGGTGTCACACTGTACTCTGCAACCAGTCCTCTTATATCAGTCACACATTAAAAACATTACCAAGTCAGCATTCATTTTTTTATTTGTGTGATTGCCTAAGAAATAAATATAAGCAATGTGCAATGTGATTAAATTAATTTTTAATCTAAAAGAGACTGTCAGTTTTTTTAAAATCTGATTTTAATAACTGGGTTTAAACATGCATGGTTCAATAACATTCATTTTTTTAGAGCAGATATGTGGCATCAGTATGTTCTGAGTTAGACTGAGAATATATAGACTGCACTTGTAGTTACCTTATCAGTGTCGGACTCATACAGAAGGTGTCGTGCCTCAGCCTGAGCATGATCGTAATCCTGAGGAAGAATCCAGTGACGAATCTCCTCCACATCCATCTTCCCATCTTTATTCAGATCTCTGAAATCAGAAAACTGATCTCTCTCAGTTTTCACCCAGTCTGGTTCAGGCCCACCATCTTCATGTGCAAACATGTCCGCTGGAAAAAAATTGGAAAAATTTGTTTTGATTAACCTATACACAGCAAAGTCTTATGACTACACCATACAATCCCACATGCATGAAATAAATTCACTGAGTAACATTAGACATCATCTAGTATACCTTCAGTCTAACTTTAAGACTGTTTATGGAGACACACCAGCCAAAGAGATTAGCTTGCCAATAGTCCTAATTAGCACATTGATGAAATTATATCTGGAGATATCACAAACAATAAAATGATACAAAACGCCACAGTTTTATTGGCTATTTTATTATTTACTGGCTAAATAAAAATGTTCCAAGGCATATTCATTTTGCTGCATAAACTTTTTTCTTTAGAGGAGAGCACCATTTACCCAGCTTATTAATTCAATAAATTCAAAAAATTCAAAAAAGCAAATTTAAAGCAAGAAAAAGAATACTGTGAGCACATAATAATAATAATAATAAATTTATAATAAATAAATTTTGTATGCTGGCATGTAAATTGCACACAGGGAATTTTGATTACCTCAATATGCTGCCAAGAAATTCAGTTCCATACACATGCCAAACTGCACATAGATTAGGAAACTATCCTGTGCAGCTTGTGACTATGGTCAGAGCTACAATCACCTTTCCAGTCAGCCCTAGGTAAGTCAGTTGCTCATTACCTTGTGGCAGTTAGAAGGGGTAAAACAGAATATGTGGTTCTGTGAACACCAGATAACTGCCAGAATTACCCATCATTCAGAACCACCACCTGCTAAAAAATGCCAACAGGCTAATTGTCCTAAATGTGAATGTGTGCAGATGGTGTCCTGCGATGGTCTGGTATCTCATTCAGGGTATATTCCTACCTCACACCCAGTGTTCTCAGGATAGGTGCCAGAGCCATCATGAGCCTGTGTCTAAAAGTGGTTACTTAAGATGAATGAATGAATGAATGAATGTGCAAGTCTATTTTTTCCCCAAGTTAGTCAAATAGGGAGATAGGGAAGATATTGCATTTCTCTTTATTAGTTTAGGTAGATTACTTGGTTGGAAGTTTTGGTTATTGATTTGTCCTGGTCAGCTACTGAGGCCAATCTTCCCTGCTTTAAAAAAATAAAAAAATAAATAAAAAACAAATGCAACTTGAATCTGGCCAACCATTTTTATTTTTTGCATGTTATGACTGACCAAGAATGTCACTCTTTTCACGTTGTTGAAATGCTTAGTAATAAATGTATACAGCCTTAATGAAAATCTCCCAGATTTTTCAACTTGATTCGTCCTCTGACCCCACAAAACTCAAATAACTGACTGAATGCTTATAGTCAAAGTTTCACTTCATGCTAGATAATATAAAAAAATAATTAGGTACCAGGGCATGTTTTTCTAACTGTCCAGTTTTGGTGAGCCATGTGCCCACTTGAGCCTTGATACAAGTATTACTATTAAAGCGGGCATTGACTGCAGATTAAGCTAATTAACAACAAAGACATTTTTTCATCATCTTTAATACCCATCTTTAATGAGACTGCCAATAATTCTCCAGCTGACTGTACTTTTCCTTATTTGCAGCAATTATAGATTTATAGTTACAGTAAGTCATTAGTGGTTGTCGACTGTTTTCACAATCAGTAAATACAGTGTTGTTTGCAGCCACTGTGTATACAGTGTTTACCACTGACCGTTTACAATGCTGATGTATCTGTACAAAGAGTCACTGTAGTAAAACAGTAAAGTGTGATGAAGTCAAAAACAGAAAGAAATCTGGTAATGAAAAATGTTGTCAATATTACCACATTATTTTTCAAAATTATTAAAATGTTAAAAAATATACCGCCATGATTTCCATACCGATGTATTCGTCTTCATCCACGTAACCGTCTCCGTTCTTATCGATGTCCTCCAATGTCTCCTATAGATCAGGACATTAGATTGTCACACTTAACTATAAATAACTGTAAGCATATTTAATTAACTTTTATTAGGCAACCATAATTAAATAACTAAATCTTCACTGATTTAACTATAATTTAATAAATATAATTAGATCTTCATAGTGCCATGCAACCAAAAATAAACTTCTTTCAGAAACACAAAATAAAGGTAACAGCTGCTATTTGTTAAAAAAAAGGTTTCACACTGATGTTGTTAAAAGTTTGTCTCTTATTAGTGTGTGTAGTGACCACTACTGTGCTGCTTTTGGCTGTGTACTTTCATGCTTTCTGATGCAAGATGATAAAAAACCCCGAAATATAAAAAGTACAAACATTTTATACCCATTGTCCTGTCATAACTGTTACACTCTAGTAAAATCTAAATATAATAAAGTGTCAGATACTGCAATATTTATATGAAATGCAATAAATAAATATATTTTAACATACAACGGATATAAAAAGTCTACAAACCCATGTTAAAATGGCAGGTTTTTGTGATGTAAAATAAATGAAACCAAGATAAATCATGTCAGAACTTTTTCCACCATCAATGTGAAATTACAACGTATAAAAATTAAGTGAAAAACAATCAGAAACATTTTAGGGAAAAATAGGAAAAATAAAAAGCTTACAATAACCTGGTTGCATAAGTGTGCGCAACCATAAACTAATACGTTGTTAAAGCACCTTTTGATTATATTACGCCACTCAGTCTTTTTGGCTAAGAGTCTATCAGCGTGGCTCGTATTGACTTCGCAATATTTTCTCACTCTTTCTTGCAAAAACATTCTAGACCCATCAAATTGTAAGGGCGTCTCCTGTGCACAGCTCGCTTCAGGTCACACCACAGATTTTAAGTTGGATTCAGGTCTGGGCTCTGGCTCGGCCATTCAAAAACATTGATGTTCTTTTGGTTAAGCCATTCCTTTGTTGATTTGGATGTACGCTTTGGGTCGTTGTCGTGCTGAAAGGTGAAAATCCTTTTGATCTTCAGATTACTAGCAGACACCTGAATGTTTTGCGCTAAAATCGGCTGGTATTTGTAGCTATTCATGATTCCTTCCACCTTGATAAAAGCCCCAGTTCTGGCTGAAGAAAAGCAGCCCTAAAGCATGATGCTGTCACCACCATGCTTCACCGTGGATATGCTGTTCTTTTGATGCTGTGCTTTTTTTTTTTTTTTTTTTTTCACCAAACACACTTTTTGGAATTATGGAATTATTACACTTTTTGGAATTGGTCTCATCAGACCAAAACACATTTTGCCACATAGTTTGGGGTGATTTAGTTGAGCTTGGATGTTTTTTGTGAGAAAGGGCTTCTGTCTAGCCACCCTACCCCACAGCCCAGACATGTGAAGAATATGAGAGATTGCTGTCACATGCAGAGAGTAATCAGTACTTGTCAGATATTCCTGCAGCTGCTTTAATGTTGCCGCTGGTCTCTTGGCAGCCTCCCAGGTAAGTTTTTGTCTTGTCCTTTTATAAATTCTGGAGGGACGTCCTGTTCTTGGTGATGTCACTGTGTCCATTTTCTCTATTTGTTGATGATGGCCTTTATGGTGTTCCATAGTACATATAATATTTTGGAAATTTTTATATACCCCTCTCCTGATCGATACCTTTCGACAAGTGAGATACCGTACATTCTTTGTAAGCTCTTTGGGGACCATGGCTTCAACAGTCGGATGTAATGAAGAAGATGTGAAGAAAATCCTACAGAAACAGCCAATCTTTTTGGGGTTAATCAGAATAATTTCATTGATGACAGCTGTATGATAATTACTTTTGAACATGAGATTGAATGTGATTGGCTCATTCTGAACACAGCCACATCCTCAATTATAAAAGGGTGTGCACACTTACGCAAGTGATTGCAACTTTTTTTTATTTTTCCTAATTTTCCCTAGAATGTTTGATTGTTTTTCACTTAATTTTTATAGGTTGTAAGTTCACATTGAGGGTGGAAAATGTTCTGACATGATTTATCTTGGTTTCATTTTTTTACAACACAAAAACCTGCCATTTTAACATGGGTGTGTAGACATTTTATATCCAATGTAGAAATGCTTTTCTAGCACTCATGTAAACAATACTTTCCTAAGTCTTAGCCCTCTGACTCAACATGCAACATTATTAATGCGTCTTTATGCAGGAATATTTTTTATTTATGCTCAGCCAATGAACAGTCAGGCTGAAGGGTATAACAACATTGTTAATATTCTTACCTAGGGTATAACAGTTACCACGGCCAAGTTGCTCTCTTGGACTACCAGCCATGGATGGCAGTGGCATTGTCAGGATTTTAATTAACTCCTGATAATACAATGAGCACTTTTCCGTTACATTAAAAAATAATTCTCTTTAAAACTAGTACAAAAGTTCAACTTATAAAAAAAAAAAGCACTCCTGATTGACACAAAATTTGTGTTGTTTGCCACATGGTTGACTCCATGTTGTTCACTTACACAGAATATGAATGGTGAGCTATCGCTTAGTCTCTCATTAGTATGAACTTAGGACCAGGTATGTCTCACTCACCAGGACAACAATGTCCCTCATGTGCTCAAATTCCTCAGGATGGAGGAACGCAGTGAACTCATCCCTCTCTGCTCGCTCATCTCCATTCAGATCAGCTGCTTTAAATCTGCGCTCATCTCGTGGCAGCATCTTCTTAAAGCTGAACTGATCAGACGAATCTGCAAACTCTTCTGGGTTCGCTGCAAAATTACATCACTGCATTCTGTCATCAGGTTACATCACAAATCACCCAAATGCTTCTCCAGGCTTGCTGCAATAGTTAATCACTTTTACATTATCATCATTATATTTTGTCATCCTCACTTAAATCATTAAATAATAAAGATAAACTTATCTTGGCTGTCTGAGATTACATCAAATTATAAAACAGACAGGACTGATCCTAAAATCTGTTTATTTAATAGAAACAAGAAAAAAGAGAAAGAAGAGAGAACTGTGGCGGAAGGAGTGGTTGGAGCTGATAAATTAAATTTTTTCTCTGACTCTCACTGCTGTTTCTCAACTGTGCTTTTCTACTAGTCTGAGAAGTGCTCACACTACAAGACATTTGTGCTGAAAAAAACTGTGCTGAGAATATATCAAACATGCTTGAAAATATCAGAGCACAAGTCACTGTTCTGTCCATGGAATGCCTTAATCTTTGCCCATTATGTTGTTTAGTAACCAAAGCTTACTGTTAGAATTGTATATAGCAGACAGTTTTAACAGTAAGCTTTGGTTTTATTATTAATAAACCAAATTATTTTTTAAACTCTGGATTATCATATTGATTTTGTTTTATAAAAGCAATAAGCCACTCCATGGTGTGCACGCCTTTACCTGTGATAAAATCACTGTAATGCACACACTCTCATGGCTTTGCTTTATTACTGCATGAAATTACATCAATCACATTACATGTATATATTACATATGATTACACACATGATTAAGTTAAATTATACAACATTTAGTTCCTCTCCACTAATCTGACTGCTTGTCTGTGTTCGCTACATCAAATTCCAATTCTTGCAATAGTTCTTTACACTGAAACCGTTACTACACTGTGCTAACGGCACGCACACTCACCAAGGTAATATCCATAGGTGGCCTGTTTGTACTCCTCCCAGGCAATCGCATTGTCTTTGTTCAGGTCGTAGTCACGCCATATTTTAGCAACGTTCTCATAAACATAGCGTTTTTGAACGCGTTTAATCCAAAGCTTCAGCTCGTCAGAGGTTATGAATCCATCAGCATCACTATCGATACGATCCACAATCTTACTGCAAATACACACACACACACAGACAGAGCAGAGTTAACAATCACAGCCTATGTAAAAGCACTTGACCTGCTATGATTACATGATAGTTAGAACACATAAAGGGTAAAAAAGGCACAAATATGGCAGAAATGTATCTGTATCTTTTTTTTTTTTTTTTGCTAATTTTACAGAGAAAAAAAATCAAGTTTGAGTTTTCCCCAGTTTGCACCACTGAAAGACAACAAGAAACTGAAAATCAAACTCTCTCACCATATAATGACCAAGCCACTGTTTTATACAGACTGAAGGAGAGTTTATAACAAATGTGTTTAGAGTTTTATTTTTATTTCATTTATCATAACTCATTGCAGAATCTTAGACACATATTGTATACAATATACCCTGCACTACCTAGATGTCCTTCTCTGTGTGTAGTGAAACTGCAAGCCTTTCATTTCTGTCAATTTGTTTTCTTCATTAAGGTCGATTCTGGACTGCCCATCATTTACATTTTTTCTGATTATTTCTGTGTATTGTTGAATGGAGACCTTACAGGTCTCTTGATTTTTAACCCTGGTTAACATCTTTAATAAGCTCTCATTCTATTTCACCCCTCCTAGCTGCCAGGTATGGAAGTATTTTCAGGTATGTACAGCTTTCAAGTAATGACTCTACATCAGTGTGGAAAGGCCTGAAAGCCATCACCAGCTACAAGACCCCATACCCCACCACTGAGGCCAATCAACAACTGGCTGAAGACCTGAACGAGTTCTACTGTAGGTTTGAAAAGCCTGGTCTGACACCTCACACCCGCTCTGACCGTCTCACAACACAGCCATCAACACCCTCC
>CM040464.1:25071364-25094859 GCA_022758105.1 Pangasianodon gigas | reverse complement strand
TTTGACCTCTCTCATCAACAAGACGTTTCCGTCTGCAGACCTGCTGCTCACTGGATGTTTTTACTTTATTGCACCATTCTGAGTAAACTCTAGCTTACTGTTGTGCGTGAAAATCCCAGGAGATCAGCAGTTATAGAAAAATTCAAACAAGCCCGTCTGGCCCCAACAATCATAGCACAGTCAAAAACAGTGAGATCACATGTTTCCCCATTCTCGATGGTTGATGTGAACATTACCTGAAGCTGCTGGCCTGTATCTGCATGATGTTATGCACTGCACTGCTGCCACACAATTGGCTGATTAGATAAGTGCATGAATGAGTAGGTGTACAGGTGTTCCTAATAAACTGCTCAGTGAGTCTATATTTTGATTGGCCTGGTTTAAATACTGCTTGAATTTTTTAACCTGATTTTTTTTACTACCTGAATTTTAAATGGAAATTTTTATTACCTAAATTTTTAACCTAAATTTTCAAAACCTGCATTTCAGATGGCTAAATTCTGAACAAATATATATAAATATCTTAAGATTCACACTGAACATTTTCAGCTTTACATTGTCACTTTTCCCCCCCCCAAACATTACAAATTCAGGTTCATCTCCTACTGACTCTGAGTTCTTTCCATACTATTATATCAGAAACTGTCTACTAATCCCATGTCATCATGATACTTTTTGTAAGGTTATCTATATTCCTACACAACATGGACAATATTGTGCAGCTTCTCTAGAATATGACAGCTCATACTTTGGAGATTTTCATTCTTATAATTACCAAACACATGCCAATCATTTACACACACACACTGGAAAAAAAAAGCGTAAAGTTAATGTTGTATATGCAAGGAGTAGGCTGTGTAGAAAATGCCTTCCCCCACAGCTTTGAGCTGGAGCCGGGCCTGCTCACCTCAGTCTGTCTCTGCTCTCCTCTGGACTCAGCTGGTCGAATGTCTTCGCCTCTTCTTTTCCCAAAAAAGCTTCATGGTCGAACTGCAGGCTCTGCTGGTCCGCGTGCGGTTTCCGGCTAAGTTCGGCTTCATGGTGAATTCTGTCCTTTCTCACTGTGGGCTTCAGATCCACCACACACAGCAGCACACACACAACACACACTACACCCAGTGCGTGCATGGCTGTTAACACTGTCCAAACTGCCCAACCTGTTGTGTACAAACTCCTCGCCTCTTACGGTGATTAAAGGTACAAAACACACCCCAGCGGGGCTCCGAGTGCCCCTGACTCAGCGCGCGCTCCGGCCTCAGCGCAGCAGATTTACAGCCTGAAGAGGAAGAGCGCAGTTCATCAGTTCATCACTCAGCTCCTAAACCTCTTATTCAGGGGCTTCTCCTTTAAACCCGCTTATATCACACTGTCTCTCACACACCGAACCAGCCTCCCCGGAGCTTTAAACCTGCTCACACACTCTGCTGTTGGCTCTCTGTGTGTGTGTGTGTGTGTGCGTGCGCGCGCGCGCGCGTGTGTGTGTGTGGCGCCACGTTGTAGGATGACGCGTAATCTCACGAAAACGCACCGCAGATTCACCTCGCACTCTGACCCACTTTATACATAAAGGTATTAAAATAGGAAACTAATAATAGAAACATAAAATAATTAAGAGATAAGAGAAAAAAAATAATACATGATTTCGTCTTTTACAAAAACTTATGGTATGCCGAAATGACGTCATATCTCTGATAGCCGAGTGTGTACGAGTTTACTGTATTATAGTATTAACAAAACAAACAAACAAACAATAAATAAAATATGTAAACGACACATATCTTACACAGAGAGCGCAGGGACACAAGCAGGAGTGCTGCTGTACTGAACATCTGAAAGGCTTTAATACAACAGTTCTATATATATATATATATAAAGAAAGTTAATAGCGAGTAACTGACATTTCAGACACAATATGGCCAAATGTTTTGTTTATTTTTGGTCTCTCACTGAAACCTCAGCTGGATGGAGCATTGCGTGTCGCCATGGTAACGCACAGACGCCGTTAGTACAGCCGGTAGTAGTAACGGTGTAGTAACGGTTTCGGTGTAACGAGCTGTTGCTGTAATTGGAATATGATGTAGTGAACACAGACAAGCGGAGTGATACACACAGTGAACTGTCCCTGTTGTATAAAGAAACAATAACATATTAGAGCGAGCGCATTAATATAAACCTGTTGTGCATGTTACAGCCGGAACTACTGTCTGAGACGCGCTGTAATACAAAAATAATGCACACCTTCTGACCAATCAGATTGGAGAATTCAGCCACGCTGTGCTGCAGTCACACGCAGCGCCCACTGCATACCGCAGAGCAGTACAATATGTGAATAAGTGAATTTGTTGTTATATAACAAAGAAAAGTGTATAATCGTTGATCTGGTTTTTCAGCTGTGAAACGTTTATTTAACATTTATGGCGTGTCAGTGCTTTGTAAAAGTCAATAAGTTTCCTGACTCAGGAGTTGGTTCCTGTTATCACTTATGTTATTGCAGCTATAGGCCTATACAGTCCTTCCCTCATTAACTCTTTTTTCTGTCTCGAAGTAAATGAGACAAAAAAAAAAAAAAAAAAAAAATACACCTTGTCATGTTACAGAGAAACCGGACACCAGAAACTCTTCAGTCCTGAAGACTCAAGTCTCTCCGACATTCAGTTAAAAAGTGCAATGTGTCATTCATTCATACATTTAAAAAAAACTGTAATCAGTGGTGTAAGTGGAATACAATCTCCAACATCCATATTAAATAACTACTCAAAATACAAAATTTTAAACTTTGTTAGCAGATGCAGCTGTACTTGCAGCACCCCTACTTCCCACATACTTGCGTCTAGGCAAGTTTCCTGCATAGTATAGGAGAGAAATATCTCCAACACAGTGAAGAACTGGTATTGTCTTTGACCACCAAATTATTAAATGTATTAAAATAATTAGATTGTGGGTTTAGACATAAGACATGACAGCACTCATTCCCAAGAAGATATACTAAATTTGATGGCAATACATCAAACAATTGCTGTTCGCATGTTACAGATGAACCATGTTGAATATAAAAAAATCTGGGAAGTAAGTTTTGCAAATGTGGGTGGGGCTAAATGGACCAAAAGGCACTTTTTCTGACATAACTGAAAGAATCAGGCAAAAAAAAAAGTATACTGTACACCTTATTTTACAATATGCTTGTTTTTGTGTGTGAAAACATGAATAGCACCCCAAGCAGCCAGCCTGAGTGAGTCTGCATCGGTTGCTGAGAGATCCCAAAGGGGCCCTACCATTCAGGTTTAGTGGTGGTAACCCTATGTTATAGCTGCTTGAATAAATAAGTGCACCCTGCAATGATTCGTTGACATGACAGCCATATTGTTTACAAACATCAACGTTTTGGTTAATTATTGAAGGTCAGACTCTTATGAGTATTTTGATGCCAACATTTTGAAGATATGTCAAAAATCTGAGGACTAGTTTGCAAAAGTATATTTTACATACATATTATGCAAATTAAAATAAATGTGAGTAGGTGGGGCTAAATAGTCTAAAAGGTTCATTTTTATGACGCAAACTACAGAAGCATTTTTTTTAAATTCTGGGGTTATAATTTAGAACTACAGAAACATTGGAAGAGTTTATTATGGTAGTAACATACATATGTGTAATGTGACTGAAAACCAAAGGAATATGCACTGACTTACCCTATAGGAAATAATCCATGCGAGGGTGGTGTGACATGGCCCAATAGTTTCAGGTGGATCCATGCAACCAATCATGAGTTAAAGCTGTTTGAGTAAATATGGCTCTGCCCAAATAGAATTGACTGGCATGTGCTGGCCATATTCTTTACAAATGTCAACATGTTTTTGATTATTTTTTGTAAATTATTATGTATATTAACTCAATATTAGCTCGAAATTATAATACCACCTGCTGTGCTGGGATTACAGTTTTTGAAGCTTATGGAAAACATGTACATGTATTCTTTGAGTGAAAGATACATATCACAGAAGCAGAATAAAATCTAATTCTTTAAAAGAACCATCTTGAATGGATTCAATAAATTCATTATCAATAAAATCATTATTCAGTGGTGGACAGGATAAATTTCTCATGACAAATAAAAACACAGCTACAACATCCAATACAGTCAAATAATACAACCCCACAAAATTATGTCAGTAAGTATTTAATTGTCTTTGGTGTGTTTATTTTACGTATTTGTTCAGTACAACCTTCATATAGAAACAAATTCTAGAAACAGTCTGTCTTCTGTTTCTCACACGAAAAAAGTACACAAATTCAACAGATAAACAGAGAACCAGAAAATCAATATATCATAACTGCAGTTCAAGTTCTTTTCTTAACTGTACTGTAATCAATTCCTCTTAGCATTTGATTAATGTGAAAAATGTCAGAAAGATTTACCTGTGTATATAAAAATAAGACCCAAACAACCAAAAACAACAGAACCAAAACAACAAAAGACATCCAAATATTTTGTAGCTCACAAAATTGCTATATATGTTTAATGCAAACTGAACAGCAGCCCAGTTAACTGTATATGCTGTTGGGGGAAACCATAGTACTTCACCCATGAGGAAAGCAACTGGACTATGTGGTTAGTAGGATGTAGCTTAGGATGTTTTGCCTGGAGTGACAAAACGCTGAGATTTCTTTCTGACCATCTGATACTGCTTACGTGCCACTTGGGCATTCTGGATGGCACTCCGCAATTTCTGTGGATCAGAACACAGAGGAGTTTTGAAAGACCACAATGTAGGCTTTATAAATAATTCCAGACAGTGATTT
Organism: Pangasianodon gigas; assembly: GCA_022758105.1. NCBI lineage: Eukaryota > Metazoa > Chordata > Actinopteri > Siluriformes > Pangasiidae > Pangasianodon > Pangasianodon gigas. The sequence goes on along the minus strand of CM040464.1, from coordinate 25,090,059 downwards.
AGCAGATTTAAACTGAAAAAGATGACATAATCAGTTACTGTGGTAAGACATTAGATTTGTTGTTGTAATTAAATATTAATAATGTGTAATAATGATAAACTGGTAAATCTGAATATCACAATTCAATACAAAGAGTTTTACTTCTGCCATGTCTGCTTCTTTAAAGTGTAGCACTCTCACTGGGGCCTGCCCATCCTTCAGGATCTTCAGTTTGTTCTGCTCCTAAACAGACAGAAACATGTGAATTTACATCCTTTTATTATGTGCACTAATGTATTTAATACATTAAATACAATTTGACACAAGTGTTATTGTGATAGATTTCCTCATTTTGCACCTTGTAATAAATCTTCACATCTCCTCCTTCAACACATGGAGGCTTCAGGAAATTTTCAAACTGACACTCCCATTCTTTGTTAAAATGCCCAATCAAGTCAATCTCTTTGACACACAGCACCCTCCTGTATTAGGTTAACATAAATGTACACAGAAAAAATAAAATGACAGAAGTACAATTATATTGTTACTGTGAAATGAAATTAAACCTTTAAGCTTCTAAATTTTAGTCCAAAAGTTACATTTTCAGTAATATGTGAAATACCTGCTCAGTGCTGGTCACATATTGTAGCTTTCCATGACACCATGGAAACGTCAAAACAGCCACTACTTTAAAATTGTTTTATTCATTTTAAATAATCATGTTATTTTCTATTAATACATTATCAGAATTTCAGGTAGTTCTTAAATCTTGGAATTCATGATATTTTTTTCAATATTTATGTCGTTTGTGTGTTTGAAAGCATAAAGTACCTATTGGTGACAATAATGTTGGTTTTTCTGTGTCCAGGATACTCATAGTGCTCTCTAAAGAACTCTCCATCAAGTTGTTTAATCTCTGATCTCTGAGAGGAAATAAAAAACAAAAACAGTCCAACAGATGCTTACATATAAGAATTCCCAAAGTCCTTACTCACTTCAGCAAATAGGAAAAAAAAACCTAGTAGCCAGATGAATTCTGTAAGTAAATTATCTTTCAATATTCAGATGAAACATTCTGACAACAATCATAGGCAGATTTATTCCAGATGTCATGATAATTTATGACAAATCACTGAAGCTCACAGGTGAAGATCACAAGTTAACTAATACAATTACATTACACCATAAAACAAAACACGAAAACAGTAAAGGCAATCAAATTGCTTGCATCATGTAATTTCTGGTATTACAAAGTAGGGCTATGTAGGAATGTACATCAGACATTAGTTGGGCCATGATTAAATACTGATTATTTGGGTAATTCTTAGATATTTAAACAATAATACTATATTACCAGCCCAAGCAATAAAACAAACTTTAAAATAAACACCTTTTCATTTAACAAAATACATATTAAAATATTGGACTCTTTAATTACAAATTATAATATACTTGTTTGCCATTGTTCATTAATAGAATGTGATTGTGTCTTCTTACCATTTATATGTATGTATTAAGTGGTCTAATTTAATTTCTTAAATATTCTCAAAGTAGAATGCAGGTACATGTATTAACAACATTAATGACTTTTTAAAATGTAGACACACAAATATTTCAGTAAAAGTAAAAAGCAAAAGTAAATGAGGTATTAAAAGTGGCAAATATAGAAAAACTTGCAGCAAAGAAAACACTTGTATTAGACTAATCAAAAAAGATTACAGCTATTAAACAGGAACAGTGTAAGACAGACACAAGGCAATAAGAACCTTTTCTACTGCATTACACACACAATAATTCAACAATCAACCACAGGTTAATTAAAATGACAGATCAAAGTGTTGAAGCTTTATTAGCATGTGTGCTTTAATTCAACAACCTTTATATCACTTTGCTCTATAGAAAATGTTTTAGTTTTGATGCCCCTAAACCATTATTTCTCCTCAGGCTGCATGTAGGAAATGAAAGAAAGGGGAAAAAAATAGGCAGGCAGGTCAAAATCCAGAGGAAGAATCAGCTCAACAAAGTAGTAAAAATGGTTTAAAAAAAAAAAAAAAAAAAAAAAAAATTGGTTTGGGGAAAAAACACTACATTCACTATTTTCTCAATATATATAGTGGTTATCCTGTTCATATACTTTATTGAATGCACTATAACCAGTGTGTCACAAGTTTTAACTTTCTAGGCATGTTTAGTAGCAAATTCAGTCAGTTTTTATGAATGTTGTTACCTGAAAAAGATCATAGCCCTCTGACTCATGCTGGTTGTAGGGCCGGATGATGCCATCTTCTTGGATGAGGCGGACAGGTCGCAGCTTTGTCACTTCTTCTGTTGACTCCGCCGCCCTGTCATCATAATGTACAATTACTTACTATTCTTACTTGCACGATGGATTAGTAAGTTACTATAAACTACATTTTATTAGTTAATATTACTTATTAATATGATTCACCCAGTCTCTGTTTTTTTTTTTTTTAATTTAACAAGTAGTGAAGCATTGGAGTCCACTGAGAGTGGTCTGAAAAAAACAAAAAGACATCCAGTGAGCAGCAGCTACATGGTCTGAAATGTCCCACTGATATGAGAGGGCAGTGGAGAACTGCCATGCTGGTCTGACTCAACACGAAGGCTATAGCAACTCAAACAACCACTCTGGTAGTGAGCAGAAAAGCATGTCCGAGTGCACAAACACATCACACCAGCTTGAACCAGGCTGGCCAGTCTCCTCTAACCTCAGCAACAAGGCGTTTTCTCCTGCAGGACTGCCACTCACTGGATTTATTTATTTTTTTTTAATTTTTGCATCATTCTGTGTAAACCCTAGAGACTGTTGTGTGTGAAAATTCCAGGAGATCAACAGTTTCTGAAATATTCAACCAGCCAGTCTGGCACCAGCAAAAAATCCCAGTGTCAAAGTAACTGAGATCACAAGCTCTTTACCTGTATCCATGTGATTTTATGCATTGCGCTACTGCCACATGATTGAACTGCACAAAGGATCAGGTGTACCGGTATATATAATATTATATATAACTTTATTAGGAACACCACTTTATTAGGAATATATACAACAAATAGCATTTTTCCAAACATTATTTTTTAATCAACACCTGACCTTTTAGTTTTACATCAGGTTTACATCAGTTTTGGGTTTGTTACATTCCAGAAACATCAGAAGAGCTCACTGACTTGTAGTCAGAATCTACTACAAAGCTGGGACACAGTGCTGCTGCTAGTCAAAATGTTCATTTAAGTATGATGAAATCACAAACAAAGAACATATAAGTTAATATTTTTAAATTAATTAAATGACCCCAGAAAAGATGTGCATATGGTTTGCAGGGGCTATACAGAGGGGCGGCTCTGTAAATAAAAGCATATTTCTTTACTGAATTTCATACATATGAAGTATGGTATAGAAATATGGTATAGAAATATTGAAATATGATAGAAATATGGCTTTATTTTGAAGGCAGTGTTAGGTCAGGCTACTGGAGCAAACCACTGATAATAGAACCATAGACAGCTCTCTGGTCAGTCACATGTTCCAGTAATTTGATCACAAGAAAAATGGGTTGGTTAGGACTGTTATGAAGAGTTAAGCTTCATAAAAGGATAATCATTAGGATATTAGGATATAGGGGGTAATGAAGGATGTATAATTATTTTTAAGGATATGTTATTTTGTTTAATATATTAACTAAACAGATTGTAATTCTAATTTTGTGGTGGGAAATCTTTTGCACTGTATGTTTCTTTATGACTCTTGTTTACATTATCTTGATTGCATCTCAACAATGAAATCTAATCATGTACGTCATATGCCAGTGTGAGCAAACCTAGATTTCCTAAAACAACACTGCATTCTCAGCTGTTTGACATTAGTTATGTGTCTCTTTTCCCGGTCAATGCCTGTGTATGCATTGTCTTATTATTTAAGGTAGGATTCAGCTCACTGTAAACTCTGACAAGATGCATCTGCTGTAACCTACAACATCTATTATAACCCACCTTGACTCATGTCTGCTTAAATAAAATCCTAAGCAATCTTCTTCTTGTCACACAAGTTTGGTCATTTCATCTTCAAGAACCATTTCACCAATCCAATAGCAGCATAAAATGAAACATAAGCTGTGCATTTAAATGTTACAAAATATATTTTAAAGTAAAAAATTATTTTTAAGCTAAAGCTCTAGAGTATCTCAACATTTTACAGTTTGATTTGGATACCAGATGGACAGGCATGTTTTGGCTCTGACATACTATCTAGTGGATGTCACTTCCAGATGTGCAAAAAGTACGCAGGTTTGTATGCGAACAATGTCGCTCACGATGCTGCTACTTCTGCATATGCACACATGCCTCAAGTATAAACCATCCTTAAGACCTCCAAGTATTAACTCATCAGGAAAAAATTAATTAATTAATTAATACAGAGTAAAAACAAACCAAACACTATAAATGACAAATAAGAAAGAAGAAAACAGGAATAACAATCAAAGTGGTCAGCCTTTTATATAGTATCTCTACAACCTGAAAAACACATAATACCTATTACAGACTAGACATGTGTCTCTTTTAATATATTCATCTCACCTCTTAGAATGGGTTTATATCTTACCTCTGAATACCCTGGAAAGCGCTACTGGCCATGTCCACAATGCCCCCTGTAGGTCTAGTCACCACTCCCACCAGGCCCTTTCCAATGCCCTTAAAGAAGCCTGCAGCTCCCTCTTTCTTTACCCCTGAGCACACAAAACACATGCCCATGCCAGCTTTTAACATTTAGGTATATACAGATACATATTGCTTAGTTACCAGTATATTTTGTACATGTAGCTTGTATCTACACTCATTGGCCATTTTATCAAGTACATTTACATTTATGGCATTTGGCAGACGCCCTTATCCAGAGCGACTTACAATAGTGCTTTGAGGTCTATCAAAAATACATTCTGATATTGGCTCACTAGGTCACAAACTAGGAATACCATCAGTCCAAAACTCTGTTGGGGAGGGTTTTTTTTTTTTTGGTGAACTTAAGTACTTTATGAAGAGGTAAGTCTTTAGACGTCGTTTGAAGACTGCCAGTGACTCAGCTGTTCGGACATCTAGGGGAAGTTCATTCCACCACCTTGGTGCCAGAACAGAGAAGAGTCTCGGTGCATGCCTTCCTTGTACCCTGACAGATGGTGGGACCAGTCGAGCAGTGCTAGAGGATCGGAGGGAGCGTAGTGCCGCTCGAGGTGTGATAAGTGCTTTGAGATAAGTGGGTGCTGGTCCGTTTTTGGCTTTGTAGGCGAGCATCAGTGTTTTAAATCTGATGCGGGCAGCTACAGGAAGCCAGTGGAGGGACCGCAGCAATGGGGTGGTGTGGGAAAATTTAGGAAGGTTGAAAACCAATTGTGCAGCTGCATTCTGGATCAGTTGCAGAGGACAAAGATACTTACATGTAGGTCACTTTGTAGGTATATGGTTACTGACTGTTGTACACAGTTTTCCAACCTGTCCATCAATAGAAAAGGACCACTGTTGTCCATTATTATTATCAGCACTGTAATAATAAACTTTTCATTTATTATCTTCTATAACAGCACAGCTCTGATAGTATTTACAACTGTAACATAAATCACAGGTTTATATTAATGTGCTCATTTTAATACATTATCATTTCTAACAGATCATTCACAGGATTTGTATAAATCTAAGCCTGATAATAAACTAACTAAACAGAGGTTTGATTGCTTCTAAGAGTATTTGTTTGAGAAAATGCATAGGTATCAAATTTAGTACACAAGCTGATAAATAAGAGAATAAAACCTGTAAAATTACTTTAGTCTGTTGGTTTGTGGTAAAGGATTCTAATCATTCTACAGATGGAAATTCAAAGAAACAAATTTTTTTCTAATAAAACTTACTGGTTTTATTTGTCCTTTGGTGGCTGGCTTATTTATTCCCTGAATTTCTCTGAATTTATGTATTTATGTAAATGATATTTGTGACAATGGATATGGTTAAAAGTGCTATACAAATAAAATTGAATTGAATTATTCCTGGTTTAATTTGCTAATAAATAAGAATCCTTGATTACTTCTGTTGCCTTCTATTAGGGTGGAGAGATTTGCTGATCTAGCATCAATAAGACTTTCTAAGGTTAAGAAAGCTTTCCTTCCATACAATTTTGCTACTAGTTTAGTTTTTGTTATATCACAGGTTTCCTGCTGCAGATATTCCCCAGGAACACATTGTTTATAATGGAGCTTATGGTTTATTTGCAATATTTCAACAACTATCAGAGAGCGGTAGGTTTGCATCTGGGTTATCTCTGCCGACTGGTCTGTCATTTATATTGGCTACAGATCAAAGCATTTGGTTTCGACAGGCTGGGAGATTCAATATTAGATGCTGATCTGTCTCAGATGATAGGGGATTGCCTCACCCAAAAGGCAATCAACAGCCTTGAGATTACTCTACTCCAGGAGATAACTTCCTGGCTATCAAACACAACACTACACTGATCAGCCACTGACAGGTGAAGTGAATAAAACTGATTATCTCGTTACAATGGCATCTGTCAAAGGGTGGGGTATATCAGGCAGCAAGTGAACAGTCAGTTCTCAAAGTTGATGTGTTGGAAGCAGGAAAAATAGGCAAGCATAAGGATCTGAGCGACTTTGTCAAGGTCCATCTGATGGCTAGACGACTGGGTCAGAGCATCTCCAAAATGGCAGGTCTTGTGTTCCCTGAATGCAGTGGTTAGTACCTACCAAGGAAGGACAACCAGCGACAGGGTCATGGGCGCCCAAGGCACATTGATGCGCGTAGGGAGCGAAGGCTAGCCCGTCTGGTCCGATCCCACAGAAGAGCTACTGTAGCACAAATTGCTGAAAAAGTTAATGCTGGCTATGATAGAAAGGTGTCAGAACACACAGTGCATTGCAGCTTGCTGCATATGGGGCTGTGCAGACTGGTCAGAGAGCCCATGCTGACCCCAATCCACCACTGAAATCACCTATAATGGACAGGTGAGCATCAGAACTGAACAGTGGAGCAATGGAAGAAGGCCTGGTCTGATGAATCATGTTTTCTTTTACATCATGTGGACGGCCAGTTGTGTGTGCATCGTTGAATAACGCTGGAGGCAGTGTGATGCTCTGGGCAATGTTCTGCTGGGAAACCTTGGGTCCTGGCATTCATGTGGATGTTACTTTGACACGTACCACCTACCTAAACATTGTTGCAGGCCAAGTACACCCCTTCATGGCAACAGTATTCCCTAATAGCAGTGGCCTCTTTCAGGAGGATAATGCTCACTGCCATCCTACAAAAATTGTTCAGGAATGGTTTAAGGAACATGACAAAGAGTTCAAGGTGTTGACTTGGCCTGCAAATTCCCCAGATCTCAATCTGATCGAGCATCTGTGGGATGTGCTGGACAAACAAGTCCAATCCATGGAGGCCCCACCTCACAACTTACAGGACTTAAAGGATCTGCTGCTAACTTCTTGGTGCCAGATACCACAGCACACTTTCAGAGGTCTTGTGGAGTCCATGCCTCAACGGGTCAGAGCTGTTTTGGCAGCACAAAGGGGACCTACACAATATTAGGCAGGTGGTTTTAATGTTATGGCTGATCAATGTATCCATCCAGACCAAACTGGATTTATTTCAGAGAGATATTATGGGGATAACCTTCACAGAGTATTAAATATAACGAGCTATACAAAATCCAAAGGGGAGAAGGCATTGCTTCTATCACTCGACGCACACAAGGCATTTGACCATGTGTCCTGGCAATATTTATTCCAAATTCTTGAATGGTTTAAATTTGGTCCCAATTTCATAAGGTGGGTACAAACACTCCACTCAAGCCCACTCACCTCGGTTAGAGTCAATGGTTATAGATCCAAAAGCTTTGCCTTGGAACATGGATGTAGACAATGATGCTCACTGTTGCCCCTATTGTTCGCAATCAGTATTGAACCCCTAGCTCATCTTATTCGGGATGGTTGAACAGTTAAGGGCATCACTATAGGGCCTTTCGCACCGCAGGAACCTTTTCATAGTACCTGAACTAATTGTGGAACTACCCACTTTTTGGCGTTTTCGCACCTCCGGAACTGGGTGTGATTTTAGTACCGGACTGCCTTTTTCGAGAACCAAATTAGCTCCTACTCCGGAGCAGGGTCTAACCAGCACATCTGGTACGATCCGTGACGTAAGTAGACGTTGATTGGCCAAACGCGTACGAAAACGCCCTCACCCACCATGATTTAAAACGCCGTGTAAACATACTGTAGTGTCAACTTATTTCTCAAGTATGGAGAACAGCGATAGATGGACACGAGACACAACAAAAACACAGCTCCGATCACAGCGTCCTCCATCCTCCGGTTGTTTACATTGTTCTTCTTTGTTTCCGTTGTTGAACGCCGCATACAAATGACGTCACTGTCGACCGGCTTACGTCACTTCCTAGTGCCCACTGTCGGTGCGAATGCAACCCTTTAAACGGTACTGGGAAATAGTTCACGCAAAATCGCCCAGTACTTTAGTACTGTAAATTTAGTTCTGGGACTAAAGTGGTGCGAAAGGCCCTAAATAGAGGAGAAGAACATAAGCTATTCCATATGCTGATTAAAATAATTTCAAAATTCATATGGCAAGGAAAACAACCAAGAATATGGTTTAAAACAATACAATTATCTAAATCAAATGGGGGGCTGGGACTTGCAAATTTCAGACTTCTGGGCCGCACAACTGAGACCCATGATCTCTTGGATGAAGGATCACACATACACTTGATGGCTCAATATTGAAAAGGGCCTTTGTTCGATACATCTTAAGGTAGTACCTTTTTCAGATGTATCCATATAAGAGGCTGAAGGACTGATTTTTTTTTTTTTTTTTTTTTAGATATTTACAACTATGACATTTCCTAACAACACATAAAAAAATTAGAAATGTTAAAAAAAAAACCTAACCAATAGAACTCTTTTTCAAAGACACAATTACTTCTCCCGAAACTTGGGAAGGACGCATGTGGGGAGGCACATCTAGTGACCAGCTCTAATATCTGGAGGGAGTTCAAATGGAAGATAATAACAAGATATTTCCGGCCTCCACAAATAACAGCAAAATGGAATCTGACCAGTTCAGACAAGTGATGGAGAAAATGTGGACAGCAAGTTGGTAATCACACCCGTATTCTGTGGTCATGCCCAAAATTAAGAAATTATTGGACTGATGAATTTGATGCTCTTAAAGAAATCTTCCACCATGAGATTCCCAAAGATCCTAAAGTAGACCTTCTTGGTGTGCATTCAGAAGGCTTTGAGGGTAGAGCTAAAATATATTTGCTACAAATCCTAAACCTGACCCTTCATCATACAATGTTTGGATCCAAAAAGTGTGGGAGCTGTACGAAAAGGAACAAATCACATATGCACTATGGCTTCAGAGGCCAAAAATTTTTAAACATATGGACCCCTGTAACACCTTTTTTAATGCAATAAGATAATTCATTCCATGTCGTATTGTTCTAACTACCTCAAAGTTAACCTTCCCTTCTCTTATTTATTTATTTTACTCATTTATTCATCTATTATTATTATTATTATTGTTACTATTTATTTGCTTTTATTTTTACTTCTTCCCTTTTTTACCTTCTTTTTCTCTGGGTTTTGTATTAGCAAATATATATGGATGTTTTCATTTATCGTATAATGTACTTGTTTTCATTTATCGTATAATGTACTTGATATACCTAAAATCGAATCACTGTCAACATAGCTGGAATATGAAAAACTAACATGCCAAAAAGTAAAATTGTATTGTATTGAATGTAATGTTGATGTTAAAAATAAAATATAAGTTAAAAAAGAGAGCTGAATAGCAATAGGCCAGTATATGTTGCATCCATATAAGGCCACCAAAGCCAGAAAAAACAATCGTCTTTTTTTTGACGAAAAATAACACTATAGAGCATTAAATAAACAGCATTTGAATTTTAATTTACAGAAAGAATATTGAAATATATATGAATATTAGTATATCCTGCCATCTGGGGCACAGTGTTAGTATCATCACCTTCAGAAGACTGCAAAAGTAACTTGATGAAACCTGAATCCTACAGATATAAAAGTCTTGAAATTATACACTAACAAGATGTGAATTTAGAAGATTAATTCATGTTCAATGCTCTTGCATAACAAGGGCATTTAATAATCTATCAATAACAAATAATGCACTAATAATAATGAATAATACATTTATTAATCATTTTCACACAACAGATCCCCAAATATGATCCAATAAATGTCTTTATAAATAAAGCCTAATTCATAGTGAATAAACCATTTACTAGTGTCTAATTTGGGCTTTAATGAACAGTGAACAAGACTTTAAGTAACCTCAATATTTGTTCCTTAAAATAAAGTGTTACCGAAAATTTCACTAGGTGCTTGCCCCCCTAAACAGTGATCTAATTTAAACCACTTTGACCATGACCAGGCAATTATTACGGACCACTGCACTTTCACATTAATGAAGATTATCTTTGTTCCGTGAGCTTCATAGCTTGAGTCTGCAACAAATGTGAGGATGTAGTGTTTTATGTGAAGCAGCCAAACCCACTAAATGTTTCTAAGGTATGACAACCATATTATAACAAATTGGCAAGATTTCTATTTTCTATTTTTATGTTGGCTTGACAGAGCCTTCACATTGTTCTCCATAAGCTTCTTCTTCTCATTATTATTAATCTATTTGAACATATGTGCAGTTTTCACAGGTTGCAATTTTTGAAGTAGAATGGCAAAATTTGGCACAGATCCCATACAAGAATAGGGTGCTTGTGCTTTTGGGAAAGATTGAAATTACAGTTGCTGTGTAGCGATGCTCTAAAGTCCTTCCCACAGCAACCATTTAACATAATAGAAACCACCTAGCAAAAACCTGGGTTAACATAGCAACCTCCTAGCAACATCTCAGCAACCACCTGAAATACCATACCATCCACTAGTGACACCCTAGCAACCACCTGGAATAAATTAGCAACCACCTAGTAACACCTTAGCAACCACCTGGACTACACTATCAATCACTTAACAACCACTTAGCAACTACATAAAATATCAGCCACATAGCTAACTTCTTAATGATTTCACATTTAACCAATGTTTTAACGTTTTCATTTTTTAAATTTTTATTTAAAAATCATTTTTAACATTTACAAATATATACATTATAGCCTTTTAGTGGGCTCTGTCAAAGCCAACGTCAAAGTTCATCCATGAACTTTAGCCTGCTGGTTTTAAAATTATGATTCATACTATTCTAAGCCCAAATATATGAAGGTTGGTCATCTGCCTGATTTCAAGTATTTTTTGAAAAATTTATGTTGGTGTAGCGTCCTGACCCACATTGTCCACATTACTGTCTTTTAGCTCGACCACCACTCCCCACTTCCTATGAAATAATTGGGCCATTTTATTTCTTATTGTAGTGACCATCACATTACAAGTTAGTGCACCTTTCATGTAACTACCACGTGAAAGTTACTGCTGTCCAGAAAAAGGTCTGATAAAATGGCCAGTGAACGTAAGGTCAAGTCAACTGGCTTCTCTGTGTAGTTTAGATTAAGAGTCATACCTTCCACAGGTTTGGTAACTATTCCTGTCACACCTCCAACTACTCCCTGTAAAAAAAAAAAAAACAAAGTAACCATTTAATTGTACATTCTTACTTTAGTTTAAATCTCATTAGCATTTCCAGTTACTTTGTCTCTTTAAGAAAAATTAAATGTTTAGATGACCATTAATTTAATCTTATATATCTAAAACTTGGACACCTTTAAAGTACACTGTTTTCAGTGAGCTTGAATACCTTCAGAAGGCCCTTGCCTCCCTTTGCCAGACTCGCTCCAAAGTCTCTGGAGGGTCTGTTCATCTCTTCCCGACGTTTCTGTTGGTATTCTTTATCCATACTGATAGCAGCCAGACCTTTTCCAACTGAACCCGTAATACGGGACACCATCCCTGCAGCGCCACCTTCAAGACAGAAAGTAAGAATACAATGACATAATGCATGAGAGAGAGAGAGAGAGAGAGAGAGAGAAAGAGGGAGAGAGTGAAAGGTTGAAGAGCATCAGTAAGCCTTACCTACAGTATGGCCCAGGAAACTGCGCACACCAATGACAACGCCCTCTGCAAACTCCTCAGGCCCTTGAACAGCACCCTAATTGAAAAACAAAAATATATATTTTTAAAAACTCCAGAAAATTCTAATTTTTCAGTGGACTTCAACTTTATCAGTGGATAAACAACTGCTCACCTGGAAATTTATTCCAGGTCAGATAACATTGTGCGCTCTAACCAACAGTAATACAGCCCAAGATAAACTGAGGCATAATTTATGGCTGACAACACCACATGCTTCTTCAAAGGTTATCTTTAAATGTGCAAAGGTTATCTCTTATAGAAAATAATAAGAAATACATAGACTATAAATGACACTGGGTACTTATGCACACATTACAAAAGGGAGATTTTTGGAGAAGAGCATAGAGTACTTAAAATTTAAGGGCTGATATCTTGGCTGTGTGTACTGAATTTTAAATAAACCCATATATATTTCCCACATTTTTTGTCTGCCTGCATCTCATTTCTGGAGATTAAAAAAGGGGAGAAACACTCTGTCTACCTAAGCTTCATTTAGTTCAGAATGTGGCAGCCCACACCCTTAGCAGGAAAAGAATGTCTGAGGATATTACACAGTCTGATTCAAGCAACACTGGCTACCATCTAAGTTCCACATTGATCCCCATATGTTCTGTGTATTTATTGTCCTGTGTATTTATTGTCCTGTCTCACACTGTTGTGTATTGCACTTTATGTAGTCTTGCGTACTGTTCTGTGTTGCACCATGGTCCTGGAGAAACAACATTAAATTCCAATGTATACAAGCTATATAGAGGAATGGCAATAAAAACCGACTTACACTTCACTTGCCTTGTACTCTGAAAATAACAAGGGCTTTATAGATAATTGGAGTACTTTTAAGGGCAAGTCTGGCCTTTTAGGATTGGCCCTTATCCAAGCCACTCATGAAGGTGCTGTTCTCACTTCTTGTATCATAGTTCATAGTCTCAGAACAGGCCTAGTTAATCAGTAACAATCCAGAGCCAAGGCCAGGGATCAGACAAACAGGCTAAAGTGATTGTCTGTTAGCTGCCCTGAGTTTTCACTCAGGTTCGAACATATTGAGGCTGTGTCTGTTCCCCAAGCTAAACAAAAATACAGAAACACTCAGAAAGTTGTTTTAGTAACCTAATTAACATAAAATTAGATCATACTGTCTGCACAGCCAGCATCTTTGATCTGAGGCTAGGACTGTTGCATACTAGATATCTTAAGTGCTATTATAAAGCACTTTATTGATCAGGGATTTAATGTACTGTGTTTAACAAAAACATGGATTAGACCTAATAAGTATGTACCATTAAATGAAGCTAGCCTCCCCACATACAGCTATATATAGCGCCCTCATCAAACTGGCAGAGAAGGAGGAATCACAGTTGTTTATAACAATATTCTTGATGAAATAAAAGAATCTGGATATGAATTTAACTCATCTGAAGATCTTTATACTAACATAACATGTTTACCCACAAAAAATTAAGTCTAATTATTAATTTCCATTAATTAGTTTTTACAGACCCACCCAGGGACATATTCTGAATTTCTACATGAATTTGCATATTTTGTCTCAAAGTTGGTGCTTTCTGTAGACAAAGATTTTAAGATTAATTTTGATAATCCGCAAGACCCTCTGAAAACAGCATTTGTGTCCATTCTAGATTCAGTAATCAGAACCTAACAGGACCCACTCTTTATGGTGGACACACCCTTGATTTAATACTGATTTTGGATTACATATAGAAAACACAGTCACACTACCCCTGCCTGAAGCTATCTCAGATCATTACCTCATCTCATATAAAATCTTAATCATAATATATGCACTTCACCATGCTACCACATCAAATTATGTCAGCTACTGCACATAGTTTTATTGAAAATTTCCCAGAGTTATCGACCATGAATGGTTCACTGTCTGACCCCTCAGAACTTGATCAGGTGACTGAATCAGTCATCAGTGCTCTGCTACGCTCTAGATAATGTAGCCCCACTTAAAAGACAAATAATTAGAGAAAAATCAATAGCACCCTGGTATAACAATCACATGCACACCTTAAAACAGACCACCTGAAAGTTAGAACGTAAATAGTGTCAAACTAAATTGGTAGTATTCCAAACCGTATGAAAGGAGAGCCTTCTTAGCTATAGAAAAGCCCTTAGTGCTGCTAGATCAACATATCTCCCCACCCTAATAGAAACTAACAAACTTAACCCTGGATTCTTATTTAATATAGTAGCAAAGTTAACTTAGGCACAAGGCCACAACAGAAGCACAAAAACTAACAATATGTAGTAGTTAAGACTTTTTGAACTTGAAAATTGAAAATATTAGTCAAAAAATTCAGTGTTAACTTAGTCAGACAATTTTATAATTAACTATGTAGAAAACAATATAACCACATCAGTATAGTGATTCGAATCTTTTACTCCAATCCAACAGCCTGAATAATTTTCACTAACTTCCTCTTCAAAATCCTCAACTTGTGTACTTTATCCCTTACAGGTAATACCAGAAGAAATCAAACCTCCATTAAAAATAATCAATTCCTCCTTTAGCACTGACTATGTACCAACATCCCTCAAACAAGCAGTTATTAAACACCTGATTTAAAAAAACAGACTTCAACCCTTGTCAGCTGTCCAACTATAGGCCAATATCAAATCTCCCCTTATCCTAGAAAAGGTTGTAGCACAGCAGTTAGGCTCATACTTGTGTAGGAATAACATTCATGAAATCTTTTGGTCAGGATTTACACCTCATCACAGTACTTGTTCACCTCATCACAGTACCAACACACAGTGCTGGTTAAAGTGGTAAATGACCTGCTACTGGCCTCTGATCAGGGTTGTGTCTCCTTGCTTGACCTTGGTGCAGCTTTTGACACCACAGATCATAACATTCTTCTAGATAGACTATAAAATCTTGTTGGAGTTAAGGGAAGCTCTCTCCTGGCTCTGGTCTTACTTGATTGTTATCAGTGTGTAGATGTAAATGGTGACTTCTCTACACATACTAAAGTAAAGTTTGGTGTTCCACAAGGCTCTGTTTTAGGCCCACTGCTCTTTTCTCTCTCTCTCTCTCTTTATATATATATATATATATATATATATATATATATATATATATATATATATATGCTACCTCTATGTATAATTATGGAATGTGTAAAGAACATTAAACATTAGAAAACTGCTTTTGTTAACTGCTAATGTAAAGGATTTGAGTAATCAGAAAGCTTACCTCTAGCTGCCTGTGATCCTAGCAAAAATGTATTTCTGTCTGAGAAGTTACTCAGCTTTTGTTATGCTACAGGTTACTCCTGCTGCCTGATGAGATGCCGGTGATCCTAATTCTATCTACCCTACAGTCCTGCATGGCCCATCCTGATGCTATACATCTGCTTAGAGCCCCTTTCACCTTCTGCTACTGCTGAGGATGGCCCCACTCGGCTAGCTTAAAGTATGCCATGAGATTGCTGTGGACAGTACCACACAGATGCCCAGAAGTCTCATTCATTATACAGTTGATAACTTGGATAATATAGACTTAAAACTAAAACTGTAATGAAATCAAAAATGACTCTTGATGCTTGTACTGAAGATCCTTTCAACACATATAGCGCTACTTACTTTATAGCATACAGTTGTGGAAAAGTAATAACCTATCCAGTGTCACCGAAAAGCGGGTGTGTTCCCTTTTGGGTTTGGTTCCTCTCAAGGTTTCTTCCTCATGTCGTCTCAGGGAGTTTTTGTTTGGCTATATAAATTGAATTGAATTGATTTGAAGAGGTTTGTTATGTCGCCCTTAATCTCTGGAACACTGTTCCAGAGAACACTAGGAATAATTGCTTATTTAACTTTTATTGTTCTAACAATAACAACAATAATAACATTAAAGCTACAAGCAGCATTTTCGGGGGCCAAACACTCAGACTCGGTGAGCCACACATTCATAGACACGCTACAATTGTTGCCTAAGCAATCACAGGAAAGCAGAGCCATAACTTTAGGCAAAGGGATTCAAGAGTGATTTGTAGTTTCACTCGTGATGTGTATGCGTTGACCACGGACAGTGGTGGAAATCTCTGACTGTAGGAGTAAAGGTCTAGATGAATAAATGTGCAGCAGGGTGGCACTGCTGCTGCAGCTACCGCTACTGCTGTGACCTGTGGTGATGTCTGTTGCTACTTTGACCTTTGGTTGTGATTGCTACTGCTCTGACCTGAACATTTTTTTTCTTCTTGCAATTTAAAAACATCTAAGGTATTTATGTTTTTTCTCATCAGTCTGGGCCTTTTTTCCCCCCCACTTTGTGCAAGTATCTGCACCGAACTTAATTGTTTCTTATATTGTATTTGTTTTTTTTATTGAAAATTGCTCATTAAAAATGCTATTTGATATTAAACCCTGTCAGTCATGTGTTGTCTGTATAATAGCACATCAAATGGTTAGAATGGCAGTAGACAGTTGTGTAGACAGGTCTCAAGATGATGTGAGACAAATTTGGTGAAGATTGGACAAAATTTGGAGGAGGAGTAGCAAAAATGGCACTTAAATGTAAGCATTTTTGGCATGTTATTGTAACTTTTGACCAGTAAGTGGCACTGTCATGAAATTTGTTGCATAGCCTCAGGGCATGGTCCTGAAGATGCCTACCAAGATTTGTGTCAGAGCGCAAAGTCGTTGCTGAGGTACAGCCTCACTTCCTGTTTGCCAGCTTCACTGTCCAAATTCTTTTGATAAATTTTATGAGGCTTACTCTGAAGATTACGTCTGCCAAATTTGGTGATGATTGGACAAAATTTGTAGGAGGACTAGCAAAAAAAAAAAAAAACAGTTTTTGACAAAATCCAAGATGGTATAAAATCTAATTAGGCGGAAATTGACATCATCGGTTGCGTTGAACTCGTCTCAACCCAGGGAATCCAGGGATGCCTAGCTTTTAAATTGGACACACAAAAGTTCAAAAGTTCTGTACCATAAATGTACTTCCAAATTAGGCCCAAATTTGACCTGATGGTGGCGCTACAGTGTTGGCAACACTTGGCCCAAATTTGGTCAGAATGCTCGTTAGACCCTCCCCAATCAGTGTAACAAATTTCACAACTTTTTACCAGGCAGTTTTATAGGCCACCCAGAAGAAGAAGAAGAAGAATAACAACAGATAGAATAACAATAGTTATTAACTTTTATTATTAATTATTATCTAATTATTAACTTTTCTGTTGGACTTTTTTGAATACTAATATATATACTATGGTTTGATACATTATGGGGGACATATTAATAGATGTCATACCTGGAAGGGCTCATAGAAGAAGGCCTCCATTCCTTCTGAGAGGCCTCTTATCAGTCCAAAAGGATTTCCCAACACATCCAATCCCAACACCAGCACATACATCTGCTTCAGGAACTGCAAAGTAAAAGAAAATCGAACATGAACAACAAAGTATGTGCATGGAAGTTTGAAGTTAGAAGTTTTAGGATCAGAATGTGAGTGCAAAAGAGCTCCTGACCTGTTCTGTGTAATGCTTAATCACAGCCCACATCAGATTCTCCCTCCGGTAGAACTGGTACTTCATTTCAAAGAAAGCAAGTCTAGAAAATAATTAATATCAACCATCTGTCTGTTTCTATTACAGTTAATAATGCTTAATAAATTCATAAGTGATTTATGACACTTACTTAAAGATGAGGTCATCCACATCCGTAAGCGTTGCTCCAATGCTTTTAAGAAGCAGGTTGACTGACTGGAGGGCCAGCATTTTACCCTCCTCAGACTGATCTCCACTGGAGCCCATAGACAGACTCAAATGCAACTACACACACATGCACACATACATACATTATATATATATATATATATATATATATATATATATATATATATATATATATATATATATATATATATATATATATATATATATATATATATACATACATACATACATACATACATACACACACACATATATACATACAGTCAGGTCCGGAAGTATTTGGACAATGACAGTGTTTTTGTTATTTTGCCTTTATACACCACCACAATGGCTTTGAAATAAAACAATCAAGTGTGTTTTATGATCGAAGTGTAGACTTTCAGCTTTATTTTAAGAGGTTCCACAAAAATATGGCATTTACCATTTAGGAATTACAGCCATTTTCAACAAAGTACCTCCATTTTCAGGGGCTCAAAGGTATTTGGACAAAGTGAAATAATTGTAAATTATTTTAATACTTGGGTGAAAATCCTCTGCAGTCAATGACTGCCTGAAGTCTGGAGCCCATGTTCTCAAAACTCAAATTCTGAGTTTCCTCCCTGGAGATGCTTTGCCAGGCCTTCACTGCAGCCACCTTCAATTGCTGCTTGTTTGTGGGTCTTTCTGCCTTCAGTCTTGTCTTCAGTAAGTCACTGTGAAGCGTCACTGTGAAGCGACGTCCTATCAGTTTTGTAGCATTTGGCTGAATGTGAGCAGAGAGTACAGCCCTATACACCTCAGAATTCATCTTGCTACG